>CAJPEV010000291.1:0-145759 GCA_905338385.1 Darwinula stevensoni
TCCGAGAGACTCACTTCAAGGTCACCGGCAGATCCGAGAGACTCACTTCAAGGTCATCGGCAGATCCGAGAGACTCACTTCAAGGTCACCGGCAGATCCGAGAGACTCACTTCAAGGTCACCGGCAGATCCGAGAGACTCACTTCAAGGTCACCGGCAGATTCGAAGGAGAAACAGGTTTCTCGTTATCTCTCCTGCCATTGAATTGATGATGCATGCGAATTGTTTGCAATTACGCGCTTGGGCGTCGCTTGTGCTCGGTCCTCTTGCACACGAGGCGCGGCTCAACGGATTTCCTTCCTCAATCGCTTTAATGGGATTTCCGTAAATAGTCTCATCATATAAATGGAAACCCCCAGGGAGTCATACGAGTTCATCTGCCTATTCTCCTCGGTATATGTCTTTTCTCCTCGGCATTTGTCTTTTCTCCTCGGTATTTGTCTCTTCTCCTCGGCATTTACTCCTGCGACTGATCGAGACAAAGCGTTGTGAAACCAGGGAAAATGTTACAATGGACGAAGTACCAATATTGGGTACTTCGTCCATTGTATACTTCTTCATGGGATGAAAATTTGGTGTCAAGTCTTGCCCACGAGGAAAACCCTCATACTAAATGAGGTCTCCCATATTAATTGAGGTCTCCCGTATTAATTGAGGTCTCCCATATTAATTGTTGCTGCGATGTTAAGCTGGCGACTGATTCATTGCGCAGCTACATTAAGCATTTTGAGCGATTCAGATTAAGCAACTTTCAGCCGACTTGAGGAGGGGAACGACAGCCTCGGATCGCTCTTGGACTCATCCAAAATCAAGATTAAGATCAAGACGAAGTCATGCATAATGATGAATTGCGAAATTTCCCCCACCGTGCGAATCGAGAACTGCACAGTCGATAACTATGAAGATTTGCCCAACAGCTCAATTAAGTCTGGGGATTAAATCTCCTCGACTGGACTTTAAGCGACTCAGCCATTCACGGAGCCTTAAACGTCCACGGTCTCTGCTTAAAGCAGCCAGACTTTAAGCCGACACCTATCACGTATCCTTAAAATGAACATTTAAATTTCAATTCAATTTTAATTTTCATTTTCATTTTCATTTTCATTTTCATTTTCATTTTCATTTTCATTTTCATTTTAATTTTCATTTTAATTTTCATTTAAATTTCAATGTGAACCTCCCCCCCCCAACTCACCAGAACTTTAAGCCCAAGTACCTCTATGTCAAAGAGCCCCCACAAAACGTCGACTGAGCATCTTCCTCGCTGACTACAAGTCCTCACTAAAGAAAACTTGAGTGGATGTCATCATGGATGTCATGGCTGTCATCATGGATGTCGTCATGGATGTCATCATGGAAGTCATCATGGATCTGTGCGTCATCCGTTTCCGATCGAGATGAGTTTTTTCGACGATTTTTCTTCATCATTAGAAACTCGCAAGAGTCGCATTCACCTCTCTGTTGCCAGGCAACCAGAAAATGTCTCCGAGGGGGGGAAGTGCCACTTTTCATTCGATGTGACGTCATATCCATAATTACAATGGCATACCGGTAATTTATTCACCCACAGCAAAAAAAAACAATCCCACGCGGATGACAGAATACTAAAGTATGCCTGGCCCAGAGCAGAAGCGGGGGCGTATGAAAAAAGATGGGATAGACGTAAATAATCATAAATTTATAAAGTGTTACATATTTACGCAATGAGGGAAAAAAAATCAAGAGCTTGTTGTGAGGTTACGGTGAGCTTGTCGTGAAGCCATTGCAGACATTTCTAGATTTCAGGCAAATGTAGAAATTTGCTTTGCCAAACAAGATGGGCCGACAAGCATCAAGAGAGAAAAAAAAATGTTCATCCCGCATTTGAAATTACTTTTTTTTCTTCTCGTGTTTGCGAAGGTGAGCGACAGGCGAGATCGTTCCCGCAGAAATTTCCCAAGAGGCCAATCCCAAACCTGACTTCGCAATTTGCACGCAATTTCCACGTATGCAAAATTTATGGGATACATATTGCGAGCTGCACTGGGAAGGCAATCGTGTTTTTCTCATGGCTCCCCCTTTAAAATGAGACTCTCAGGCAACGGCGTCGCAAGCAATTGCATAAAACATGTAAAAAAAAAAAACGGCGTGCTGAAAGATTTGCATAGGTGAATCGTGACAAAATTAGCACCACCCCAAATTCCTTACATCACAGAGTATCTTTATTTCTGCGGCTGTCCCTTTTGTAGGAAATTACCTTTGACTTCGGCTGTCAGTGGCAAGACCTAGCGACTCTGACGACATTGACGACTCTGACGACAGTGCTTCGTGCCAAAAAAAGGGCACTGCATCAGAAGTGACTCTACAGACCCCGAGCATTGCCACATTTCAGTAGCCCGAAACGGACGAGCGGGAGAAAGGCGGGAAACTCAACGATAATAATAACAGCAAACACTTTCGGCGGGTGTGTCTAAGAAGACGGAAAGAAACGTTTCCTGGGAAATTGGACCTGTCAGGGAACGAATGAAGATGAAAATGAAGGCAAGACGGAAAGAAAAATGGAATGACGCCAACGGATAAGTGAGGAAAGAAAGGCTCACGAATTGCTTTTGGGAACTCCCGTCTAGCATCCCAAGCTCCTCTCTGCCCCACCCAGCTCCTCTCTGCCCCACCCAGCTCCTCTCTGCCCCACCCAGCTCCTCTCTGCCCCACCCAGCTCCTCTCTGCCCCACCCAGCTCCTCTCTGCCCCACCCAGCTCCTCTCCGATCCCATGCCTGCTATTTCCGAAATTCGGTGCCATCATGCAACATATTCTTTTTTGGAACTGCGCAACATACCGAAACCAGAATTGGCAAAATCATCTCGTGAAACCCACAACGTGAAATCTCGTCGGCGATGTCGAAGACGAGGTGAATATTCTTGTTCGTGACATGAAAATCGACCGAAATGGTTTTTAAAAAAAATCGACAAATCACGAAAACACTCCGTATGGACAATGACGACATCGGTCGCGTAAGATTTATAATTTCATATCATGTGATAATTAAAAAAATGGCAAAATTCGCTTCCGACCGAATAAAACTCGACGAAACGGTTTGTGCGATTTCAGTCGATGAATAAAAAAAAATCGCTAAATTTCCATTCCGAATCAAGAGATACAGAGGGAAACAGCTGAAAGGAAAGTTCGATGGAGCGAGCCAAAAAGCAGGAGAAATTCGAAATGGATGAAAGAGGCGGATGGAAGCGAAGTGCGCAGACCGGCCGCGACAGTCCGGATTTCAACATGATGGATTCGCGACGGTATAGCGAAATGCGGCTCCACGCTGACATCGATTGCAACGGTCTTCGTCTTCCGTTCGCGTGAAGCTGCTGCCATTTCGCAATGGCCAACGTGGACGAAGTTGAGGATTCGAGTCTGGACGAAGTCTAGACGTGTCCATGTCCGGAGGGATCCCGCTGGAATCCTCAGAATCGTCCGCGAACCGCCCCAGCGAAGTCGACTTCGCTCGGGCGGACGATTCTGCATGATTTCAGATTCATATTTGGCATGCGGCATGCCAAAGCCTCGATTCATATTCGAAGCATGCGGCATGCCGAAGCCTCAATTCATATTTGATGCATGCTGCATGCCGAAGCCTCAATCCATATTTGAAGCATGCGGCATGCCGAAGCCTCAATTCATATTTGAGGCATGCGGCATGCCGAAGCCTCAATTCATATTTGAGGCATGCGGCATGCCGAAGCCTCTGCTCCGAGTAGGGTCAGGCCAACCATCAGCTCCATTCAATAAACCACTCAATAAACAAAGGCTTAATTGAGAAGGCGGACGACGACGTCTGATGGAGGAACTGAAAGAATTCGGATCAGGACAGTCGGGACTCAGATCTTTCTTTTAGTACTTCTTTCCTCTTGCAATATATTAGTTTGGAGAGTGCACACTTGCGCCTACCAATTTCGAAATTAGGGAAATCCAACAAAAAAAAAAATACAATCTATTATAATTAATTATCTAGTCGTGTTTATCGATCCTCTTCGGCACGATTCTCCGGCATGGTGCCATGGAAACGGAAATCGTCAGAATCACCACACCAAAAGCATGTTCAATGATTCATCATTTTCACTCCGAGTGGAACAACCTTGAATCGGTGGGAGATCGCTTTCACAAAATCGAGCCTTAACGCGTCGCTCTTCCCCACATAAGCCTTGCCGGATGGGTCGATCGAGAAAGCTCGGCCTTTCTCTCTCGCACGCGATGAGGCCCTTTACGTGCTGGCACTCCGTCCCGGGTCTCGGTCGAGGGGGGGGGGGGGGGGGGAGNNGGGGGGGGGGGGGGGGGGGGGGGGGGGGGGGGGGGGGTGAGAATGGCGCAAAATTCGCAAAATGCGACACATTTTGCGACGAGCAAAATTGTCAAATATGAAAAAGTGTCAAAATGTGATGTGTTTTGATGTGCTTCTGGCGTCACAAAATGAATGAATGAAATGGAGGGAGCGTGGGAACTTCCACGTCCATTAGTGGGGCGAGACGACGCACCGCTGAAGGGAGGATCCATTTCGACTAATGGAATCGCCTTTTCTTTAATCCGGATGTGCTTCGTGGGCGCAAATGGGCGCAAATGGGCGCAAATGGGCCCTTGGGGATGTGGTCGGGGACGCGATGAGGGACTCCCGGGATCGATCAGGGAGATGCGTGCAACTGGGGAGCATACAGGGGATCCCAATAGTCACTTGGCATTGAACACGTTTTGACATATTTGGGAAATATTTATTCTTTCTCCGCTAATCCTTTATCATAAATAGAAATACGTAAGAAACTATGAATTATGCTTAATTTTTAAACGTGTGAAACACGTATAGCGTCAAGTTTAAAGTGACTTTTGGGGACATCCCGTGATTCCCCATCCTCGTAGGATTTTGCAGGCTCTTGTGACATTCATTCGTCAAAACTCCAGTTGGAAATTCACAGATGAGATCTATTTAATATTATAATACTTGTTTCAATATGATATTTTACTCTGTAATTGTGGGCTTTAGTGTTTACGGTGGGTAATTTTTACAGAAGAGCTCATACGAACGCCTTTCTCATGAACTTCTCATAACTCCGGTCGATAATGCATAGGCCGAAAATACATGTGCAGGTTGCACTAAAGAATTTAGGCCCGACGGTCTCCATGAAGAATGGATTGCAAGTGACTGGGAAGCCATTTAAAGAGGAGAAATCATCTTTGATTACCTCATGAAGAATTTCGACAAACTTTGTCGGCACGAAACCCACTGGGCTATCGAGCTAGGTCCGAATGGGGAATGCAACATATACAACGTGGTAGCAAGTATTCCAAGCGATTCCCGGGGCCTTCCTGCAATAACCGGCCCTCCCCGAAGGAATCGGTCGGCATGGGATGGTGAGGGGAATGCGAGAAGAGCCCTCCGATGAGCCGAGGGAGGGCAAAGCGGCTGTAAATCCAGCTTTCTTGGTCTGTCCAGACGGTTTCCTTCTCTTTATCTGGCGCTTATATTCGCATTCCATTTTCGATTCCGTTCCTATCAGAATGCCTCCAGACATGGAGAAATTGCATTCACGTGCATGAATGCAATACATTTCGACATGGCATGTATTGAAGGAGTTCGAGTTTTGTTAGCTACGAAATCCTTCTTCATGCAGACGTCTATGCCTATTAGAAAGGCAAGTGGCCCTATTCGACATGAGAGGGGAATCGGCGAGAGAATGAATCTACGAACCGATTGGTGCTTTCAGGGAACAACTTGGGGCTCGTTTAGACAAAAGGGTTCAAGCCCTTTCAATGAGCTGAATTTCATTGTTTTGCGAGGATGGCTGAAATTGCTGGAGGGAGCGGGGAGGAAATGAGGAGAAGGGGGGAAATGCATTCCCTCGTCTGGACTCGATGAAAAGCCGAGTCTGTCTCCCTCGGGGCAGGCGAAATGGAGGAACCCTCGGTCTAAACTCTCAGTCAAGAACTCAATATGTCACAGTCATCTGTGAGGACTGTGACATATTTCAAGATTTCCCCAAGGACGGAGTGAATCATGCGCGAACTTACAACCATAATGCCAGGCGAGCCTTTTTTTAAATATTTATTTAGAACCTGACAGACTTGTGGCAAGTGTGGATCGAGAAAATGCATGATTCCAAAGAACATACTTCGATGCAGTCCGATTGAATCTTTTCCAATGACAGAAGGCATTTACTGAAGCTTAGGACGAGGGGATATTCCTCAAGGATATGAGGCAGATGTCATTGACCAATGAGAACCGAGTTAGTGGAAATTCATCGACTTCTTCCTATTAAAGCTGAAATGAGGGACACTCAGACACCGTTGCTCATTGCACTCAACAACTTGTCGAAAATAGACTCAGAAATGAGAAGCGCGTATTTGCAATGATTTTGAACGAAATGCACAATCCCCGCTCTCGCATAACGAATGAAGTAATTTCAGAAAATAAACTGAAACAACTTAGGAAGAGTGGATGCAAATAATCTGGAAAGAAAAACAGAAAAACCTTCCTACATTTTATTAATTGGGGAATACTTTCATTGAAAGTACTAGGTACTCCTGGTACCGTATATATGGATATATAGATGCCAACTTCCGATTTGAGCATAATTTCAGGAACGATCACGTGATCGGCACGTGTGCTTGGCATGTCCCCTTCTCCCTGTTTACCAAATCTTTGTAACGGTCACAGATGACCAAACTTTATGGTACCCGGACAGCCCGTGAATCACCGAACCTGAAGCCATTTCTGTAGTAATTCCTGTAGTAGTTCCTGAATAAACCAGGCCCATCAGACTGCAATGATGTTCTTTGACTCACCTGCCGAATCTTTTCCTGATAGCAGTGTAAGTACGGCAATCAGCCGTCTGTGGGGGATTTCCCGACTTACACTTGTGTAAACGCAGCAGAGGTGGCTTTCAGGCTCACCCGGAAGTCATCTCGATGGGAAGAAAAAAAAAAAAATGGCAGAGATATGTCTCCATTTCGCCTTCCTCGAGGGAGACAGGCCGAGCCCAGACAGGGAAACCGGAGAAGGGAAAAGATAAGGAACTCCTCTGTATGGACGAGGCATCGCGAGGGCAGACGCTTTTATGTCCGCTCTTCTTCTTCTTTCCCCCGTATCTAATATTGCAACCATCCTTTAAAATAATTACATTCGGCTCGCAAGGTTCTCCGCGAAACGAGCGCCAGTCAAGTCGTGTCAAAGTAGAACTCGTACTTTCGTTTTCTCGGAACAGATTCCTATCTATCGAATACAACCCGTCCTCTTTCGGCTTTCCTTCTAATGAAGGGAATGGGCCCAGAGCAGCTGGATATTTCCAAGCTGGATATTTCCAAGCTGGATATTTCCAAGCTGGATATTTCCAAGCTGGATATTTTCAAGCTGGATATTTCCAAGCTGGATATTTCCAAGCTGGATATTTCCAAGCTGGATATTTCCAAGCTGGATATTTCCATTTCCCCCATTTGTGTCGGATCACCGCTGCACGCAAACACGTCGAGAAACAATGGGACCTTTCGGGAAGGTTTTGATTGGCCGGGACGGATTGGTCTTTTCTTCCTGCTTTCCTCTCGGCGAAGAAGTCTGATGGATTTCGTGACTTGCAATATTGGCTGGAATACCTGTCGAAGTTTATTACATTCTTGCAAGGAGCTGTTCCTCTTCCAATATCCATCTGACATTGGAGGCACCGAGAATGGGGTGGGATGTAATTGAAAGTGGCGTGTGGATGTAAGCCCCAGATGGGGAGAGAAAGGAAACTGTCTCGACAGGCTGGATTTACAGCCGCTTTGCCCTCCCTCGGCTCATCGGAGGGCTTTATCCGCTCGCTCTTCGTCATCCCATGCCGGTCGGATCCTTTGGGAGAGCGGGTGATCGTCGTTGCACGAAGGCCCGAGAATTGCATTGATTCGCGTCGGTATTGCATGTTGCGTAAGCCACAACTTACTTTTGTCGCTGCGGAAAAGGAAAATGAGAAAACGCATAGGGAACTCAATAAAGGAGAAAAAAATTCTTTGTTGCACCAGAAAATCAGCAGGGAAGAAATAAAGGTTGTATTCGATAGATAGGAATCTGTTCCGAGAAAACGAAAGTACGAGTTCTACTTTGACACGACTTGATTGGCGCTCGTTTCGCGGAGAACCTTGCGAGCCGAATGTAATTATTTTAACGGATGGTTGCAATATTAGATACGGGGGAAAGAAGAAGAAGAGCGGACATAAAAGCGTCTGCCATTGCGATGCCTCGTCCATACAGAGGAGTTCCTTATCTTTTCCCTTCTCCGGTTTCCCTGTCTGGGCTCGGCCTGTCTCCCTCGAGGAAGGCGAAATGGAGACATATCTCTGCCATTTTTTTTTTAATATCGTCAGGGTTCAATCGGGGGGGGGGGGGGGTTGGTAATAATTTATTTCAGGACAAAACCTCTTCATTTTGGTAATGATTCAGACATGATCTTGAAAGCATGACATCATGGTAGTTCGTTGTTCAAACCTAGGAGAGAGAACATATCGACGATATCTGTCGCAAAGCATGCACGATGTTCGTGTGTGCAAAAAAAAAAATCCATATCTCGAAAATAGTCGCTCACACGGGACGAAAGTTTCTTTGAATTCGCAGGTATTTGCGAGCCAGGTCGGCAAGCGACAGGTGTCTCTTTCCGTTATGATTCTGCCGTATCGGTGGATCATCGATCTTCATTCCGCCGCTTTATTAGTGTAAGATCGAACGGAATTAATGTCATTGATTTCGTCCTGCGAAAAAAATTTCTAAAAAAAAATTGTGAAATTTCCTCTGCTTCTGCAGGTTCGGAGCTGTCCGCGTGGGCTAGGAAAGTGATAATTGCCTTGTATGATTTCTTGCTGGAGGCCGTGATGGACTCGATGGTAGATTGTCAGATTCGAAATGTAACCGTGAGTCATGAGACCGTGAGTGGTTCTCAAGGTGTTCCGTTTTTTTTAAAGGTAAGGTACGTCATTTCCTTAAAAGGTACCGAGGTCCCGTGCCTGGGAACCGAATTTTCTCGGAACTTCGACTTCGTCCCAGACAGGAGAAGTTGCAAAGAATGACGGAGTGGTCCTTTTAGAGGCGAGACTCGATTATCGCCACAATCTATTGGGTTGATGCAAAAGTCTTTTCGTTTTTTTTTTTTAAAAGGTGTTTACTTGTTTATATGAATTTTGAAGACAGACTGAACACCCAGCGTACTCCCCAGACATCATTGTGACTACCGTGTCTTCAGGAGCCTGCAGAACCACTTGGACGGAAAGAAGCTCGATGACAGGAAGCAACTCAAACAGGACCCGGACTCATTTGTTATTGCATAAATAAATTTGTCGAGAAACAGAAGTATAAAAAAAAAACGAAAGGACTTCTGCATCAACCCAATGAGGGATTGGTCGTATTTCCCAGAAACTGGAATTTCCCTTACTTTCAGTGCGACTGCTTCTTCATATTCCGGATGGGTATTGCATTCGTTGCGAGAATAAATTCTAAACGCATTACAGACTTTCCGCGAAGCGTGAGGTACGAGTTTCCAGTTCTTTTCCATCAACAAAAATTGGCCGTGGTTTCATCATGTGCAGACATATCGCCGATAAGACGAACATCGAACGATATCGCGATATCGCGATAATCGGCACGGCCCTAGGCAAAAGTGCTGCATCTTCTGGGACGATTTGGCGAAATCCAAGGTCTGAAATTTAATTTGAACGAGTTAGCGACTGAGTCGGTAGCCTGAAAAACTACACATTATATTATAATAAGTTGACGTGAATAGGAAACTTTACGGGAATTTCTTTTAAAATGATATGTATAATAATATCAACAAATTTAGGAGAAATCATGGGATAAATTATAAGAGAGTGCAAAAAAGATTTCTAACTATAAAAGATCAAAGATCGTTAAAAAAAAAAAAACTTCATTTGCGCAACTGTTTGATGTTGCCAACTCCAAACAAGATCTTACAGGGACGGAGTTAGTTCCGATCCAATTTTGTTTGAAGGGGCCCAGACATGGTGAAGACTATGACAAATGGTACCATAAAGATGCTGGTCTAAAATTTGCATTCTCGTATAATAAATATATATACAGGGTGGTCCGAAAGTCTCCATACATAGGGAAATTACAAAAAGGTAACTTTATTCACAAAATATGCTCTACATGGTTGCCATTACTTTGAAAACACATACGGATGCGACTCTCCCATTCATGGCGAACTCGCGTTAATACATTTGGTGTTATGCGTTATGTTAAAGTTACACTTTTTAAAAAGTGTTAATTTACATTTAAATTTAATTTAAATTTAAATTTTAAAAGTGTATATATATCCCTTGAGCTTCACGTTCATCAAAACTGGTTTGCTAACATGTCGCATGGAAAGAGCTCATCAAAGATGAGCTAAAACACACTCCATCCAAGCTCACCAAGTGCTACGAAGGGAATGGGGAAATTCGGAAGAAAATTCCAAGTAAACTTCTTGGACATGATGATATCACAAACTTAAGTAACAGGCTCTTGTAGGGAATAGATTACTGATTTCAGTAATACCATCGTAATTAAATTTCTCATGCCTCAATTATGAAGTCGTTCAGTACCAGTACTTCAGTACTTGAATCGTCTTTCTTTGGCGCCGAAGGGCAAAAAAAAAAACTCATGGTAGTTGACACTTCATAAACACTCCGTCGAAAGTTGGCATCCGTAAGCCAATGAAGTTAACCAAGAGAAAACACCTTTTTCGAAGAGGGTGAGTGTTCGAAAAAACACGATGGAAATCCTCCCGATCGGTTTTCGTGCTGCAGTTTCTAGAGTTCACGCATTCAAGGACGCGGTTTCTCAAGGAATTGCATCGTGTTCGTTGTCAATGGCGATGGTATTTTATCTCAGCACTCCCCGTTCATCCAACCAGTAGTTATTGGATCGAGATGACTTGGAAGTCTTCTCTGAAATGGAAGTTACTTCCTTCTCCGAAATGGAAGTTTATCAAGGAACTATGAAGTGGCTGGACCAGGATTCAAACCGGAAAATTCACTTATTGGATCTACTGAATAAAATTCGTCTTCCTCTCTTTCCTCCTGATTACCTGCGGGCGGTGATCCTCCAGGACTCTTCCATTAGGGACGATCCGAAATGCCTGAATGTAATGACCAGGGACTACCACATTCCTAAGCTCTGGGCGTTTCTTCCCCTATACCCAACCAGATCCAGAGAAATATATTTTTGGTGCCTTGGGGGGGGGGGAGAGGAATCTATTGCATAAACGGGAACAAATGGGACTTGGAAGAGGTTATTAGATATTCATATAGGGGATCTGGGCCTTTGCAGGAATCCACCCGAAACGAGATGATATTCGACATGGAAAAGGGAAAATGGGAGGAAGGGCCGAACCCTACGAAGAATGCTTACTGGACTGCAATTGGCATCTCCCGTAGATTCTTAGTCATTAGTGGCGGACGAGATGAATATTATGAGGGTCGGAAAGAGGTATTTCTCTTGAAAGTGGAGTCAGGCCCTTGGGTGCCTAAGCGTGAAATGATTCATGCTCGGAATGGAGCGGGAGCAATCTCTCTCGGCTCCTGCCTCCGTGTCGTCGGCAGATGGAGCGATAATGCGACGAAGCACGGGCGTTTGGATCGCCGCACTTTTAAGTGGGAGGTGTTGGCTGAGCTTCCTGGAACCAGGGAGGCTCTCGCATGTCACGAGGGGTAACTGGTTGTGGCTGGGGGATCGGATGTCAGAGATCAGAGAACGGTTTACGTGTATGATGAGAGAGGAAATGCGTGGCGAGAGCTGCCGAGCATGGTGGAGAGAGGAGGCAGGCGCGGCCTCGTGTCGTTGGGAGGGAAAGTTGAATGCTGTCGGTGGAAAGGGGAATTCTTCTGTGGGGGTCTGGATGGGGCGAGTTGGGAGGTGGTGAAGATTTAACGATGTGCGAGAGGGCGTGCCGTGGTATTGTTTGAGTGGGAAAGTGGGTCACTATTACATTAACATTTGTTTGAAGTGTGGAGTTCGGGAAAATTTGATATGTTACATTGGTGGGGGGTTTTTTTCTTACAGAGGAGTTTTTAAAAATCTCCCTTTAATGGGAATTACCATGTTTCTCTTCCAAAGAACTTCTCAAAAAGAGTTTCAGCGCAAGCTTCTTCATTGTTTACTTATAGGGGTCAGCATTATACGCCAATTTTTAAACACATTTCATGGTAAATCTTTTTTTTTTTCCAAACTAATTATGACTTTGCCCTGGCGCCCACAATTGTTTCCGATGCGTCTGGCTTTCTTCTATGAATAAAAGGGAGACTTGAGACCAGCGCCAAAACGAAAAATCTCACTAGTCAAGTCCCTTTCTCGTTCTCGCGGAACTGACTCCGGATTTGTCTCCCGAGAAAAGGAATTGCAATCTTCTTGTTGCCATTTGCAATTTCTTCCAGGTCGGGAACTTGAAGCCGAACGGATTCGTATGCATTGCGCCCAATTTTCTCAAATGGCGACCTTGGGACGGATGGAGGAATGGTGTCGAATGTGGGTCGTTGGCCTCAATTCCCTCATTTAAGGATTCCTTCCGAGTCTCAATCTGACTTTCTTCCCTCAAGGTTGGCAAATAAATTGAGTCCTGCTGGGAATTTCTTTTTTTCCTCTCTCTCTCGGAAAGGGTTCGACACCCCGGTTCCGTGTCGGATCGATGGGACCTTGCCCCACATTTTTCCCATTCGCGTCTCGATCGGCTGGAGGCCGGCTAAGTGTCGCCCTCGATCGTGGGCGTGTCGCCCTCGATCCTGAGATCGTCCGGGGCTTCTCACGAGCCACTTGGGCTTCCTTCCGGATGGAAATATTTTTTTTCCTAAATTAGGGCGGATTTCCAAGGCTGATGGATCGTTTCTAGCTCGTTGGTTTCCTTTCGCCAATTAATTGTAATTGTAATTAATTGCGGCTTCCTTTTAATTTTCTGGTCCCGTTCAATTCAACCTAGCCTTGGTAAGGACCGGACGGGAGGCCTCCAAAATGAAAAAAAAAAAAATCTGGAACATCCGGAATCTTCAGCAGTTTTTTTTTATGTTTCGATGAGTTCCGGGGGAAACATCATCGCCGGGTTTTTTTCCTACCGGCGAACGAGGAAGCCGACCGTAATTTCACTCCGATCCGCCTTTAATTTCCCGTTCTAATTCCTTTTCATCAAAAAAGTTCGATCCAAAGTTCCAAGCCGTATTTGCCAAGTGATTCCCGGGAAATTGGCGATTTCCGCCTGGGTCATGAGTTGCCGTTGGTCTGGGCAGCCAACAAACTGGAAACAGGCCGACTCTGTAACCCTTGGAGTATAGGCAAATGTCGTAAATGTGGATTTGGGTGAAAATGCTGGGGTGCACACGTGATCCTTTTTTTTTTACGTATCGTTGAGAAACAAAAATATACCCTAGGGATCACTCATGTACTTGAGGTACTGCACCCGAACGCACTAATCTTTCGCAATAAATAAGCACGTGTACCCGTCTTATAGGCTTCATTAAGGTGTTGCATTTGTACCCTTTGCACCCCGACCCCTTAGGAGACTATTTTCGCCCTTGTGGGAGTGCTTCTTCGCACCATTACTGGGACACGTCTCCAACTTTTTCCTGTGCTATTTACCGCGACGAGGAATTCATTAGACTTCTTCAAAATGCATTTTCACCCTTGGGACGTATTTGGACCCGTGCATGAGGATTCCCGCCTTAACGAGGAAGCTATCGGACCTTGAAGCTCGGTTCCACGCGATTTATTCACTCGGCATTTTGCTCCGCGGGATGCTCGACCCGATGCGTGCCATGAGTCCTTGCAGGCGTGCCATGAGTCCTTGCAGAAGAAGAATGCGCACTTCGCTTCTCGATTTCTTTCTCATGCATTTCAAGCGGATCCCATTTCAAGAGAGTGGTTTTTTTTTCATGGACAGGAAATAAGAGAAGAGATAGCATTGATGAAGAGATAGCTACTTCATGTGATTGGCCTGTGCAAGGCGATCAACAGGAGATTTTGAGAAGTATACTTTCAGAATGTATTATGGTATCATTGCACGAGGCAATTTCGTTGCACGAGGCAATTTCGTTGCACGAGGCAATTTCGTTGCACGAGGCAATTTCGTTGCACGAGGCAATTTCGTTGCACGAGGCAATTTCGTTGCACGAGGCAATTTCGTTGCACGAGGCAATTTTAGTGCACAAGTTCCGTCCACTCCGAAGTTTTTCCTTCTTTAGGATTAGGAAGCTAAAGGTAGAAAGGCAACAGGTCCCGATGGGATCCCGGCCCGCGTCATCAGGAACCGATTAGAGCGCCTAGCGGCTAACGTCTTAGGGATATTAGAAAGGGGGGACGAGAAAAATCTGGGGAATTAAAGGTCGCCTCCCGAGGGAATTAAAGGTCGCCTTCCGAGGGAATTAAAGGTAGCCTTCCGAGAAATAAGGTATTAGAATTCCTCGAGGGAAACCCTCTCATCCGGGAGTCTCGGCACGGCCTCGGGAATCGAAGAAATCGTCTCGCCCATTCCCTCGAATTTAAGGTTCGAGCGACGCGACGAGATTTTAAGCGAATCCCATTCGCATCCCGATCGCTCGCCCTTTCCCGATTTTCCCTGATGGCTGAAACCAGCAGCAAAATCTCATGCCCTTGATCGTGTCTTCGTCCCCTATCATGCTCTTGATCGTGTCTTCATCCCATGCCTTTGATCGTGTCTTCGTCCCCTATCATGCCCTTGATCGTGTCTTCGTCCCCTATCATGCCTTTGATCGTGTCTTCGTCCCCTATCATGCCCTTGATCGTGTCTTCGTCCCCTATCATGCCCTTGATCGTGTCTTCGTCCCCTATAATGCCCTTGATCGTGTCTTCGTCCCCTCGAGTCAATTTGCACGGCTGGTTAAAAAGGAAATTAAGTGAATGGACCAAGAGAAACTGCAGTGGTACGAAACAAGGAGACCGGTTGCATTTCTCCCCAACCTATTCGTTACCCCAAGGTTGCATACTTTACATGTTTATAACAAATTACATGTGCAGAAAAGGAAAGAGCAATGCCTTCGTATATCCACAGATCGAATAGTCTCGTGCACTTTTTAACATCTCTTTCACGTCCTCACAATTTTCGCGGACGAGCTAAAAAAAAAATAAATGAAAGAAAAAAAAAGCGCTAGCTGTTTGAAATGAGAGGCGTTGCTTCCAGTCTCAATTCGCCTGGAAGTGATTAACGAGGGGAGACCTCGTCTAGACATTTAACATCATTAAGGGAATCGATCACGTGGAGCGAGCTGGGTTTTCCATGGCAACAGCGGGTGGGAAGGCCCTTTAAATATTTCCGAGGTCGAGGAATTATTCATTTCCTTTTATTAATTAATTAATGCGTGGGACGTGTCGATTGGTGACGTCGTGCGTGCCCCCTTTTTTCTGTGACTCGCTTCAATAAGCGATGAGGTCCCTCGGCGTATTGGCTGCCGCGAGGAAAGTACTTGCAAGTTTCATGGGTTCGATGCAAGTTTCATGGGGGGAGTCGCAAATTGCGTCCGTTGAACGGTCGACCGTGCCGGGCGGGAATTCCTGACGTACCCGAACCTGGTACGCAAAAGTCCCAAGTTCACTTGTGCAGGAACAAAGTGCACTGCAATTGTGATCAATACTCTGGCTCCGTGGGCAGCTAGCGAGCTATGTACTGACCTCAAAGAATCCAGCTTTGTTTCATGGAGCATTGACACTTCTAATCATAAGCATTTCAAGTTTATCCCTGTTGTGAGATATTTCAAGCCTTACGAGGCACATGGTGAAATTGCTTGATTGTGTGTGTGTTCCTGGGGAGACATCAGAAATTCTCTCCACAAATGTTTTGGAAGCAATTGGAAAATTTGAAATTCAGCGAAAGCTTGTAGATCCTCAGCAGATAATACCAATAGAAATTTTGATGGAAGGGCTCAAATAATGTGTACTCCAGGCTGCAGTCAGAGCTCAGGCGAGATTTGATCGGACTCGGTTGTTCAGCTCACATTATCCATAATTGTGCTCAAACTGCTTTTGATGCGCTGCTTGTTGACCTTGAGAAGGTGATTATGAAAATTTTGGGGTATTTTCACATTTTCACTGTTAGAGTCAATAGGTTGATGGATTTATGTGAGTTTGTGGGTCAGGAGTATCAAAGCATCTTGGGTTTTATCAAATGTCAGATGGCTTACCTTCCTTGGAAAGGATTATGAAACTCGTTGAACCTTCGAAGGCATTTTTCTTGTCAGAACCCAAATGCCCAAAGTTCTTGGCTGGTTTCTTCTCTGATGATTGTTCTGAGCTGTGGCTGAGCTGTGCTCAATCATACCTCAGTCTTTTCTATGATGTCATTCTAAAATTAGAGAAACAAAACTGCAATGCCATTGAGGCCGCTCATATCATGAATGTCTTTGCCGAAAACCTTATTGCCAGAAAGAAGGAAAAGTTTGTTCCTTTCTTGACAATGAACATTTGGTGTTCCACTGGAGGATGAGCGATTGATGATCCAAGAGAAGTTTCACAAAGCAGCTGATGAGTTTTTGGAAACTGCTACATGATAAATGGGGTGAAAATATGGATGACCTGGGGGTTTTAGATCTCTTGAAACATATCCCAGAAAGATCTGCACTTGAAGCAGCGTCGCCGTTCATTGCTGAGATTTCCATTTCTGTGTGAAATGGTTATGACGAACTCTTTGATGAAGTTACGTGCTTAATTGCTTTTGTCGGGAAGGAAATTGATGCATGGAATGCTCACGAAAAAGAAGTTGCCGTGAGGTGGACCGAGGCACATTGCCAATTTAAAACCAAAAATATTTCTCATGAGACTTCGAGAAGCATTGCTGCTGTTGCACTCTGCCTTCCAGGGTCCATTGAACCAGTGGGAAGAGTTTCCTCATCGATGAATTTCATGTGGAGCGATGAGGAATCGCAGTTGACGCCATAAACAATTAAAGGCCTTGCTCTTGGCGAAAGGAAATTTTGGCCTCAGCTGTAAAGAATTTCATGAGAAACTGAGCAAGGAAAGAAATGTCTTAAAACGAATCCATTCTTCTTGTAAATATGAGTGATGCTGATTCGTGTAAGGGCTCAGTAAAAGATATTATTGATTGAATTTTTCTTTCCATTCTGATGTCCCGGTATTTCACATTGCAAGGACCATCATTTTGGCACTTTCTTGAAAATGTCCCGGTTCTCCCGGAAAAAAGAAAAATCTGGTCACCCTCCCCAAGCGCCTTCGCGCTTGTCTTTGCTATCCTTGTGAGACGCGCTTGAACTATGCTATTCCCCAGTGGCAGTAGTTCGACTTAAAGATGTTGTGCAGTGATGTGAATTGGTTCCTTTGACGTTAGGCTAGCTTATCTCAGCATCTGCGAACTTTCAATTATTCAGCCCGGAAAAGGCTAATGTAAAAATGCATTCAGAATTCTGAGACTAATAATCAGACCGACAAGTCGTGAGCTTATATTCGTTAGATATAAATTTTTGCCGACTATTTCACGATGGGATTCTCTTGTGCAAGTCATGTTTTTATTCTTAGATCACAACACCCATACGGGTGTTGTGATTAACATATCTCAAACATAGTCCCAGTGTTAACCAATCAAGCCGGTGATTAAACAAGGCGGTAATATATCCATGACATATCATTGAAGTGCAACACCATGCTGGACGTCCCTGTCACGTCTTTCCGCCGGAGTAGATACGAGCATTCCAATGTTACACCTATCATATGAGGCGAGAATTACATCAAAGTACACTGCTCAACATTTGAAGTGGATCACTTGGGTAAGTTATGAGTTCATCGTGCTAGGGAAGAGTTTTTTTTGCAAATATTTATTACAGAATATTCTTTAGGGTTACAAACACAAAAAGAATTACTCATTCTTTTTGTAACCTAAAAGGTTAAACTAACTTTTTTCAACTTCTGTCGCTAAGGGACATCAGCCATCCCTTTATTTTCTTGGTTGCATGGAGAGTTTCAAGAAATATTGTCATCTTAGTACCTTGCCAGACTCGCTCTTGCCCGAATCACAGCATCACATCGCCTTCTCATCCTGCTGATTACATTTTGGATGGCTTCCTGAGGTATAGCACCCCATTCTTGAAGAAGTGCTCTGCTCAAGTCGTTTATGGACTGTGGATCGTGAGGGCGGTTGTCGAGACGTCTTTGGAGCAAATCCCAGATGTGCTCGATTGGGGTGAGATGAGATGAGACAGTGCAGGCCAGTTCATCCTCTGCAAACCCGGTTCATCCAAGGAATTGTTTACTATCCTGGCTCTGCGAGAACGTGCGTTGTCATCCGCCAGCAAAAAATTTGGACCCATTCTTTCAGCAAACGGTGCCACAATAGGACGAAGGATTCATTCAAATATCGCTTAGCTGTTACAGTCGCATTTGGGAACACTGCTAGCTCTGTGCGACCATAAGAGCAGGATGATATCGCATACCTTGCTCTGTCCAGACTCGATAGCGTCCACTGTCATGCCGAAGAACAAATTTTGACTCCATCACAAAACAGTTTTGCCAAGTTACCAATTTATGTGTTCTCTGGCCCACGTTAAACGAGCTGCACGATGTCGCCCAGTCAGCGGTGGATGACGGGCAGGTCTTCTTGACCTGAGACCAGCTTCATGAAGTCTTCTACGAATGGTTTGGGTCGATACTTGCAACCCCGTTGCTCTGTAAAACCGTCCTTGTAAGGATCTTTGCCGTGGTAGATCGATCTCGGTTGGCTGTCTAAATCAAGTATCGGTTTTGAGCTGGGGTAGTTCTTTGTCTGCCTCCACCATGTCTGAACTGTACAGTACCCACCCGTCTCTAGGTAGCGGTTCGAAGCTCTCGACACAACAATCTGCGACACATTTAAAGCATAAGCAACTCTTCTTCGTTTCCAATAAACCCACAGCACGACCCAAATGCTCTACATTTAGGCGCTGGAGAGGAATCAAAAGTTCTGAGCAATGGTCAAAACAAGGACACTGAATACACACAATGGATGAGTCAAAATGCTAAACTATGAGTGTCATTCAAGGTGAACAGATTTTGTGAAAGTTTCCCTAATCCCTTTAGGGCAAGGGCCAAAACGTTGTTCCATAATACGCCTAAGAAGATTGTGATAGGAGTTAGACATGTTAGGCTTACATGGAAGTTAACAAGGATAATAGTGATTCAGTTAAAATGTTGACCAGTGTATTTCCATGATAGATATTGCTTCATCTCCATTTCGTTGTTGAAATCACTTTTCATTGTACATTTCCATAAATTTTGCTTTAAATAAACTCTTTGAATTATGGTAATTATAAACTCGATGGTGAATAGTGTTGAACCCCTGTTGAGCAATATTGAAAACCGGTGAATCACCGGTTTCAATTTCAACATGTTGAAACTTTTTCTGTACGGGAGGGAGCCTCGAGAGTTCCAAAATCCAGATCCACCATTCACGCTTGTTTGGTTGGTGATCCAGACTTTTTGCTCATTCGTGTCGCCGGCCGTGATATGAGGAAGAGCGGCGAAGATGGCATCTCAGTGCCTTCGCCCCGCGGCGAAGATGGCATCTCAGTGCCTTCGCCCCGCGGCGAAGGTGGCATCTCAGTGCCTTCGCCTCGCCGTGAGCTGTCGTTCCCTCACGGGAGTGGAGCAGTTTTGAAGCTGAAAGGGAATGCCTTTCGCTGTCGATGAAATCCTCAAGAAAAATGGCCTTCCTCGTCTTTCACTCCACCAAGGTGAGTCAGATGATCATGCGAAGCATCTGAGAAGCCGTAGACCTTCGTGTAAGTCTTCGGTTTAGATCAGGTTAAGGCGTGACGACTTCGTTTCAAGTCATCGCTACATTACTCGCCTCTGGTGCTGAAGCACCGAGAGGTGGAGAATTGGCATAAAATTGTTTCGGTTCTCCAGTTGGCGAGGTGGAACTGAGGAAATACATGGGTCTTATCGCTTCAAGACTGACACTTTGATGATGTCAGGTTCAACTTCAAAGCGATTGCCATCTTGAGAACTGGCAAGGGCATTTAAATTCATCCGTGATCGTTCACGACTACGCAGCTGCAGATATATTTGAAATTCTCCTCTATTTCGTGAGACGACATTTTCCATATCCTCCCAAGAAAAAGTAATTATCAACGCCTCATCGTTGAACAAAAGGTCAAAGATCGAAAGGATGTGATCAGGGTAAGAGAGAAAAGAGTGATCATTTTAATGAGGTTAGAAATAATCTCTATTGCTCATTTGAAGAGGGAAATTGCACTAGTGGTTGCAAAATTTGTCCCTTCTAAGAACTCTCAAATGATCATTCGGCAAGCTCTTACGCAATTGGCGAAACCATATCTCCTAACAATTTCCCATCTTGTCCCATCAAAGGTTTCCATGGAAGAATTTTCGCTACCTCCGACAGCATATAGCTTTCCAAGAAGCAATATCAGACTGTGTCTCCTTCGTTCCTCCACCATGCCGCTTTCGTGCCATTCATTTCCTCTTTCATCATATGCATAAACAGGCAAACCCATCCCGCTAAGACGAGGTCTCCCTCGTGGGAGCTCGGACGACACTTCCCATTTGGACGAGCGGAGATCCAAACGCTTCTCTGCACTGCTTTGTACCACCCGCCGACGACGCGAAGGCACGTACCTGCACTAACCTGATAACTCATACCATCGAGTTGCACCCACTCCGCATAGAATTAAAGAACCTGTTTTACCAAAGAGCGGCTTTCGAAGTACCCACCACAGACGGAGGAGGAAGCTATCGCCGGCCTACTGACTCGGGAGGCTTGGGCCCTTTCTCCCATTCCCCATTTTTTTCAGGTCAAGTTTCTTCGTCTTTTCTTTCCTCGCTGCCAACAGTTTACTGTCGATCACTATAAAAGCTCGGCAAAAATACGTATCTTTCCGGTACGGATATTGAATTATCTCATCCAAGTCCAAGTAATGCGCACTGACACGAAATGTCGTCTTTCTCCCCCAGGCACCAAAACAAAGACGGAATTCCTCTGGAAATGGGTTTCTTTTGAGATAGCTTGAGAATGATAGTCTCTCGAATCTGTGAGGATTCGAAAGGCATTTCCAGGATTCAGCAATGCCTGGATGATTTTGTTTATTTTGTTGCAGAAGCGTTTAAGCCCGAGGAAATGGGCATCTCGGAGAACGGCCAATGCCCTTTCCACCCTCGTTCCATGGATGTAATCCCAAACCGGCTTGAATCCGACCGTGGTGAAGCCCTCTAAATTGATCTCCCTCTGTGAGTAGTCCTTGAAGTCGGTGGAACGGATTTTTTCAAGGATATCCGAAAAAAAAAACCTTTCCTGCTTCCATCGCGAACCAACAATGTTCTCAGCTTTGGAAACTTCCTCCTCGGAGTTGACTTCCGAGTCACCTCGATCCAAGAACGTTTGCAATGTCTCGAATGAAACACTCGAGAAGTCCCTCGAAGTGTTGATTACCTGGTTGAAGTCGAATGAAATGTGGTCAACGGCAGCTTCTTTCAAATCCTGGTCTGATCCTAAGGTGTTTGAGCCCGAGACTATTGGCATCTCGAAGAACGGCCAATGCCAATCCCCATCCACCCTCACTCCATGGATGTAATTCCATGGATGTAATTCCAAACCGGCTCGATTCCAATCGTGAAGCCTTCCAGCTTGGCCTCCCCTCCGTCTGGGGATTATCCTTGAAGTCGGGAGACTGAGGCGAAGATCCCTTTTCAGGAATAAAACCTTTCGCCTTGGATACGACGTCGCACCAGCTCGGACCGAACCAGAAGCACTTGGAAATGTTCATTGAAAAGGATATAGATGACCATATTGACCTGCCAATCATCTTCGAGAATGTCGTTGCCACCTATCAAACATCTTCGAGAATGTAGTTGCCACCTATCAATCATCTTCGAGAATGTCGTTGCCATTCTCACTATTGACGCATACCTTTCAAAATTTAGACGGGACACACTGTAGGCAAAAAATGATGGAACTTTAGGAAGAAAACACTCAAGTGGCTCAATTACATCCGGCGATGGTACTTGAACGGCAGACGGGTGTCTGATAACGTCACCATGGCAACAGACAAATAGTTCTGTTTTCAAGCCATAAGGCCAGAGTCGTCGCTCATTTTGCCTCTTGCAGAGAGATACTCAACTCCATCTGGGAAATGTTTCTCGCAAATTACGTCGGGGAACCCTCAGTCATAGGAATCATTCCTAAAAGGAAGGAAACAAGTGCCGTAATGATAGCCTGTGAAGCATGGGTAAATCAAGTGAATATAGATGTCCTTTATCACCAAATATGGATGCCATTCGATGCAGTATCCTTTAAATAAATAAAAAGATGCAATGACCTCACTGTCGTTGCTTTCAAAAGCTGACCTCTTATGAGGGTTTAAAGGGCGATCACTGGAGATGGGCTGCCGTGACTTCGAAGTCGCAAGTTCTTTAACTTCAAGGTCGTGGTCAGCGGGGTAAACACGAAACCATTTGCTGGAACGAAGACGATATATAGGATTCGCGGTTCGTCTGCCTTCGTCGGATGAATGAACCAAATGGTAAATCCGCGAACTCCCTGCGGCAGGGCACAATGGTCAGGATGTTTGTTGGTGGTAATGGTCAGGATGTTTGTTGGTGGTGCTGGCCAGCCTCCCGGGGCCTAAATCATGGCCAACGTGCCACTGTCCCCTTTCGGTTTTAAGACACAAGAAATCTGTTGGTTATCTTTTCCGTGACTAGAATTCAATAGGACGTCCTTGTTCGACTTCAAATAATGCAGTCATTTCCACCACTATTGACGTGTTCGTGTACGGAGATGACTGTTCCACCAGGGGAGATCAAATTCAAGGGGTAACTTCATTGGTTGAAATTTTCATAATTTTCATATTTGTTTATCACTGATTTTCAGGGTCATCTCCATTCATCGCTATGCATCGGTCCGAGGGATTCAATCGTTTTTGCCGTATGCCACTGAAAAACCGCGACCCCAGGGCAATTCCCCTCGAAAGTTTTCCTTATGCGAAGGTGCTGCTTCTTTCTAAGGAAGCCGACGAAGCCAGCAGGCGTCAAATCGAGACTGTGCCGACAGTCACGACCGCTGCAACCGGGAGGACCGGGATCGTTTGAAAACTGTCAGATGGTCCCTGCTCCACTCCAACTTCATATTCCTAAATGCTGGCTTTTTTTTTTTACGGCGCCTTATTATTTACCCCAAATGAATCTGGAACGTAGCAAGAAGTACAACCTGTAGCAACCCTCTCGAGACTACGCAGCTGCGGACAGGCATATCTTCTCCATTTCGTTATCCACGAATTTCTATTAAAGTCAAACTGATATTCAATGTTACCACTTCTGGTTCCATCCATCGAAACAACGTTGAGTCATTTGGGGAAAAGGAAAACCGAAAAACTAATCGCATGAAAATCGCGCAGAGTTGATCCATCACATTTTACAATGTTGTTTGTTGAATCCAACCACCACAGCCCAAATAAAAGTTTAAAAATAAAAGTTAAAAAAAAGCTATGAAACGATCATTCTGGAAGCTCTTTCGCAATTCGTGAAATCGTATCTCTTCACTGTTTCCCATCTCGTTCCATAGAAGACTTCCACGGAGGAATTTTCTTTTCCTCCGACAGCATACAGCTTTCCGTCAGAGGATATTAGACCGTGTCTTTGTCGTTCTTCCACCAGGCTCGGCCTTTCTCGCCATGCACTTCGTCTTGCATCATACTCATAAACCTCTCCCTTGGCTTCGCAGTCAAGCCCCCCCGCCAAGACGAGGTTGCCCTCGTGAGATGCGAGGGCAAGGTCTATCCTTCCTTGAGGGGTTCAGGCAGCACTTCCCATTTGGATGTGCGGAGATCCAAACGCTCGTGTTTCGTCAGATCTCCGTTGCACCATCCGCCGACGACGTGAAGGCATGAATTGTGGAGGCACGCACCTGCACTATCCCGGCGAAATCTCATGTCACTCAGTCGCACCCATCGCCTCCACATCAAAGCGGAAAACCAACTTCACCCGAGAGTCTCTCTCATCCCACCCTCCACAGATGAAGATGGATCCAGGGGAAGAAGTAGTCGCTGGCCAGAGAACAGACTTGGGAGGTTTGGGCCCTTCCTCCCATTCCCCCTTATTCAGGTCGAACACCTTCGTCTCACCTTCACCCGTCACGAACAGTTTCCTGCTGATCCCTGTAAAAGCTCGGCAAAAATCCGTGTCTCCGTCGTACGGAAAATGAGCTATCTCATCCAAGTACCAGTTACTCGGACTGACACGATAGATATTCTTCAGGTCATTCTTCTCTCCCAGCCACAAAATGGAATAGCTCTGGGTTTTGTTTTGTTTTGGGGGACGGTATGGCGGAGCTCGGGAATATGGTAATCCCTCGCATCTGTGATGGGCTCGAGGCATCTCCAATCGCCGTGAATAAGTGGATCTCTAAGTAACATCGTCTTGAGGTATTCATAAGGCAACAGAGGGAGACGGATTTTCTCGAGAAGATCCGGCAAAGAGCGTTTCCTGCTTTCATCATGATCCACCCATTTTCTTGTAGCTTCATAAACTTCCTTCTCGGAGTTTACTTCCAATTCATCTCGATCCAAGAATAATGTCAACGTCTCGAGGGAGACACTCAAGAAGTCTTTTGTGTCGATTACTCGGTTGAAACTGAGTGAAATGTGTCCAATGGCAGCTTCCCTCAGATCTTTGTAGTCATACTCTTCGGCAATTTTGAGGATTCGAAAGGCATTTCCAGGATTCAGCAATGCCTGGATGATTTTGTTTATTTTGTTGCAGAAGCGTTTAAGCCCGAGGAAATGGGCATCTCGGAGAACGGCCAATGCCCCTTCCTCCCCATCCACTTCCACCCTCGTTCCATGGATGTAATCCCAAACCGACTTGAATCCGATCGCGGTGAAGCCCTCCAAACTGACCTCCCTCTGGGAGTAGTCCTTGAAGTCGGTGGAGAACATCTGGCGGAAGTAGGGGGAGACGGAGGCGAGTATGCCTCTGCAGGAATAGAATTTTTGGCCTTGGATGAGAATAACGATGTCGCACCAGCTGGGACCAGTCTTGAAGCACTCGGAAATGTTCCTTGCAAGGTCATTATGGTCATCTACGTCCTTGTCCATCGCTATCATCTTGACTGTAGTTGTCATAATTAACGTTGGCGTGAACCTTCCTTTTGGATTTTTTTCACCGAGGACGCACTGTAGGCAAAAGTTCATGGCACAACAAATACCCCAGCAAGCAAGGATCACCTGGCCAAGGTTCTTGAGCGGCGGAGTGTCTGATAAGATAACATCACCGTGGTAACCGATAAACCAAGTACAGTCAACTCTCCATATACCGCCAGTTGGTCACGGCTGATTTTGGTGCTATATAGAAGCGCATGGCTTTATTATAGATTTATATATTTCATATTTATATCAAATATGCACCAAATTTTACTTTAATTAATCCACGCTGCCAATGTTCCGTGCCTCAGAATACACCAACAACGCAGCTTTGAAACATTATTTCATCTACTGCATTCATGATTAAATTCAATGACTTCTTATATTTAATTAGTATAACTCCTACGCACCGTTTGCTCGCATTGCCCCAAAACACTGACCAATTGTCCGCAAAGTTTTGCTGACTTTCTACCACATTCACACTTAGAGCCGTCCTTTTCCCCCATCACGAATGAGAACAAACTGTCGTCTGGAGAAGCTGCGTATAATCTTTAGACGTTTCCATTCTCTCAAAAGAGGTGGGATTTGGAGACCCTCCTCTAATATCTGAAGGCTTATTCTAACGCTAATTCATCCCTTACAATCTTGATTGTCCATCACGCGACCGAAAGGAGCAACTGGCAGCATTGCATTTTGTACATAGTACGTATAATAAGACACGCTTGAGCAAGTACAGGGTGACTCAAAAGTCCTTGGACAAGATTGAAATGACATGCAGCAATTGATTCAAGCCTAACATTTTTTTTTTCTATTCAAGCATTAGGGTCCACTCTCTTCTCCCTGCAAGTTTGGATTGCTCTTCATATCGGAATGCAGGAGGCCCGAGATGCGATCATTTTTCATTGCAAAAAAAGGACATTCAGCAAAGCACATTGTGAAGTTGCTGAAACTGCCTCGTTCCACAGTTTACAACACCATCAAGCGCTGCAAGCAGCTGCTCAAACGGAATCCCGAACGCTCTGGACGAAAGCTGCAACTGTCGGAGTGGACAGAGAAACACTTCCAAGGTTTCTCAGAGACAAGCTACAACTCAAAGCTTACAAAAAACATACATCGCGACATTCTCTTTTCAGATGAAAGGTTCTTCAGCAAGCTCACAACCCTCAGAACAATCGTGTCTGGGGTGAAAATTTGCGCTGCCTGCAGCCACATCATCGCCGTGTCGATCGGGCACAGAGACCAGCTTGGGTTTGGGCGGGAGTTACCGCAACAGGCAAAGCACCTCTGCATTTTGTTGCGCCGCCGGTCAAGATCAATGCCTCCTACTATCAGGAAGAGATCTTAGAGAAGGTCTTACGACCCTGGTCTCGAGAGCACTTCCGTGGCAAAAGCTGGGTCTTCCAGCAAGACTCAGCCCCAGCACACAGGGCAAAAAGCATAATCGAGTGGTGCCAAAAAAAATTTTCCTGGCCTGATTACACCAGAAGAACGGCCTTCCGGTTCACCTGATCCGAATCCAATGGATTACAGCATCTGGTCGTATTTGGAGGCCAAGGTCTGCGCAAAAGCCCACCGAAGTTTGGTGGCTCTCAAACGCGATCTCAGGCGCGCATGGGATGAAATGCCAGGCGCGCATGGGATGAAATGCCAGGCGCGCATGGGATGAAATGCCTCTCGAGCAGCTTCGAACCACAGTGGATGACTTCCCAAAACGATTGAGGCAAGTTCTGGCCGCCAAGGGTGGCCATTTTGAAAACTAAATAATGATTTTGTAGGGTTTTTCGTTATCTTCCCATTGGTCTACTTGTTTTTGTTCTAGGCCTTCATTACAAAGAAATAAACGAACTTTTCCTTGTACAAGGACTTTTGAGGTCACCGTGTAAAGGTGATGGCGGTACGACGGGAGAGCGCCTATGGGGAAGATTCGTTCCCAGAAAAGAGTCGGTCATACCTCTCTCAACTGTTCATCCCTGATATGCCCAGAAGAGCTAATATTTCCATTATGGACGAAAAATTGTTGGTTGAGAGGCATGGACCGGTCCCGTTTCGTTCACTTGATATTCTGAAATAGATGGGTCAGCCTAATGGAAACTTTTTTTCTTGCATTGAGTCAAAGTTTTCTCCACCACTGTAGAGAAACAAATTCCAACGCCTCGCAATATTGCTTATACCAGCCTCATAAAATATGTTCTGATTCCTGTTTGAACCGCCATGAGTCAGCTTCCTATTCTTCATTGTCCGGGCGTAGACGATATGCTTTGCTGAAAGCTGAGTGAGTTCGTGATCATCTCTGTGGCGACATCGTTGAAAAAAAAAAACTGGTGGCGTCAACTCTTTCGGGAATAATTTTGAAGGCTGACACACCTTTAGAAAACGGAAATTGAGTTCCAGCTCGCCGGGCTTCCTTGGACGCACAAGGAACTGCGAGCGCCATGTTGCTTGAGCGATTGCGATGTTACTTCTGGTCGCATGGGGTTGCCAGCTATGACAGATATTCACGCAATCTCCGCTGACATACGCAGGAAGGATGTCTATTAATAGGGAATTCTTTTAAATAAAATTTTTCTGGTTTCGACTTGACTAATCCTAGTAATTTGGTGACAGTTTCTCAGAGGACTTTATTGAAAAACCCTCAGAAGAAAGCGAAAAGTAAATCCAATCGCAAGGTTCACCTATTCCAGGTTTATTCTCACGATTCCGAAATGAACGGATTGCGAAGGGAAGAGGGGGAGAGAGAAAAAAAAAGAGTCGGGTCTCCGATCCGGCCACTCCTAAAGGACTGAATCCTGATGGGAGCCCACGCTGCGTCCCAAGACGGAGAATCATTGTACAATTTTTTTTCGCACCGAAAACGGACCTGGAACGGGAGAGGACCAATTGGATGAAGGAGGACCAATTGGATGAAGGAGGACGCATCCCAAATTCAAAGGAATGGGCATTACTTCAATATCCAAGGCCAGAAAGGAATGGCTTCACAAAAGATTACTTTTTGGGCCTTTGATAAAGGCAAACGGATTGGCTGCTTGCAGAGGAAGCGTTAAAAGGAGGCCTTCAGACAATTCCAACACTCGCGCTTAGAAGAAATGGAGACCGACGTGGTTGCAACTCACTCAGACAAATTCAGGACGGATGAGCGGCCAAGGACCATCTTGGAGGTTTCGGCCAATAGAAAAACATGAAATGATACCCATGCCATGGAAAGCCGGCTATGTGCTGCTCGACTTCAATTCGAACCGGTTGACCTCGGAGCGTAAAATCACCCCTTTCAAAACACGTCACCATCAAAGCCGGACTCGATGACGGAGTAATTGATCTAAGTGTGAAGCAGTTGAGGCTGTCTCAACTCCAGAAAGACCAGACGCACGAATGTACCTTGGAATGTGTTCACGAGGCGTTTCCGTACCTCGCAACTGCCCTCGCCTTAAATCTCTCCCATAATGGCTTTTCCCAACATGCTCGTGGCAGGATAGTGCATAATAAATTTGGCGCTCCGTGCTCGTCACGCGGCTGCTCCCTTTCTTCCCTGGTAAATCACTTTTCACTGCCAAGGTTGATGCTGTAGAATTGCATCCATGCAAAACTTCATTTCGGAGTTCCTCAGAAGCGATTCTTATTCGAACGCAAATCACTCCAGGTTTTTATTGATGAGTCAGGGAGCGAAGGGCAAGTTACTGGGGCTGAAATGGTAAAGATACGAAGAAATGGTATGAATATGAATGAATCGCGCTCTGAAACGTGTTTTCCCATACAAATTATAATTTTCATATTGATTAAATTTCCCTCTTTCCAGAGTTACTCGCGTCGCGCGTAACTTGGGAAGCAAAATCGCCCTTACGACCATTTTCTCATAACAGCTGAACCATTTCATCATTTTTAGGCGTCGCTTACGACCGCTTATGTTAATGGTTAATTTACACATGGATTCCACTCGACGAAAACGTGCGGTTGAACCTCACATTTCAGAAGGTAAAAATTACTTCCATCAAGATTTTCAGCAGCACACCCACAAGGGATATAGTGCAGTACGACTTGTGGAAAAAAAATGGTGGACGAATGGAGATGACCTTTATGGAAAAATGAACGCTTATTCCATTCACAAACTCCAAAAAGGCCCAAGTAGTTGGGAGGAAATTGCCATGAAATCCCTTGGCAGGAAACCCAAGATCGTATTTTTCATATCTTATTAGTCTCTTGATATAATTATTAATATAATATTAATATAATATTCATATATTAACCACCACTATTATTAGTGACAGTATTAATGTGTGCACTAGATTTATTTTCTGTCGGATGCTAAGAACAGTCCCTCAATAAATGTCATTTATTAAAGAATATACATAATGTATTACAAAGGGTAACCGTTTTTAGCGTTGGTTTCGAAGGGACAGTGTCTCACTCTTCGTCTCCCTACGATTCAAAAATCAACAAATTGCGGAGGGAAGAGTGAGAGAGAAAGGATCAAAGACCCTCATGGTACAGCCTTTTTTGGAAACGGACCTGAAACAAGAAAAGGCCAAATGGATGAATGCGGACCCATCCTAGATATATCGAAGCAAACAACAATAATTCTGGTTCATATCCGAAGCCAGAAAAAAATGGCTTCCCCAAAAAAAGATTGCCTTCGTCAAAGGCCTTAAAATAATATGAATTGGCTCCATGCAGAGCAAGTGTTAAAAACGGTTAGATAAGAGTGAATAATCATTCATAGGGATTACTTGGATGCTTATCTTTTGATCACGATGAATTCCTCAAGCCTCTCATTCGGAGAGGAAATAAAACGTTGACGACTAGGAGAGTTTTCATGAATTTGTGCGCGAATAAATGAATATCCGTGAGGACAGAGGTCCTAATACACGCAGACACTTCTTCATTCATTCCATTCGAGACCGATTCCTGGATCTTAGCGTAAGAGATTCTTTTGGTTTAACAAGTAAACTGGATCCTCACGGAACATCTGAATCCAATACAGAAAATAAGTGGTCCCAAATCTATCCAATATATTTGTCCTGACGACTGGACAATAAAAAGTGACGTCTACGGCAACCAATAGGATAGAGAAGAGTCTCTGATCTAATTGCATTATCTTGGCTGAATAAACAAAGCCAGAATGGCTAAGAACAAAAGAAAAACCTCATCGCAAGACCTAAAAGTGAGATGGATTGGCCGTTTGCAGAACAAGAGGCGCCCTTCCTCGACCTATAATTTAGCAACGTCCCCTTACCACACAGCAGTCATCGCCCCACTACATAACAGCGACCACTGCGCTATAAGGTGCAGCTCGAGGTTCCAAGAAACCCTGGTCCACTGTCTCAATATCAGGCAATCGATGCGACTTTGGTCTAAAGCTACAACGAAGCGCCTGCGATTCGAGTTCGAAACATCGGCACGGGAATTGTACCATGACGACGACCGAGCAAAAGGAATCCGGTTATACCGCCTCTGTACAGGTCCTTTGCCCCGCCGATAAAAAAAAAAACTCAGCTTCCGTCCCGGGCAGACCCCGATCGACGACCTTGAGAAACTTGTCTCCCACCAGCTCTCCATCATACAATCCTGCAGAAGAAACGCGCATACCAACGGGTTCATGCTAACTAGCCCCAGGGTTAAACTCGGCCATTCCCAACAGCGGCAGCACCCGTCAAGACTTCCCATCGAAGACTTGGACATCTGCAACGTTTCAAAGCACTATATTTACTGTGCAAGAAACCTCGCACGCGGGGTTTCTCGTTCTTCCCTCCTCCTTGTGTTATTTCCTTTTATTGCTCGACAACTTACTATAATACCTCTTCTTCCAATCGCTGACATTTCCTATTTCCAGAACACTTCCTATTTTCAAGTAACTGGTCACTGAACCCCCAAAATTCCTTTATGGAAATAAAGACGATGATGATTAGTTGAAGGAAGCCTTCCAACTCTCGTCCTTGGAGAAAATGGAAAATGAAGTGGTTGCAAGTCAACCAAATATTCAACGGATACGGTTAAGCGGCCAAGGAATGGAAACACCTTGGGAAGTAAGAAACATTCCCATATGCCATGGATAAAAAGCTACATGCCATGGGTAAACAGCTACATGCCATGGGCAAACAGCTACATGCCATGGGTAAACAGCTACATGCCATGGGTAAACAGCTACATGCCATGGGCAAACAGCTACATGCCGCACGACTTCTACTCGAACCAGTCAACCTCCTACAAGTAAAATCGCCCCTTCCAAGTGAGACAATTGATAACCGTCACACTATGTTGTCTCTGGCAGCACCGTCTCCGCACCCTCCACCCGAGCCGGACCCCAATGATGAAATTAGAGGCTGAATTGATGGAAGTGCAAAGCAGTTGAGGCTGCCGCAACTCCAAAAAAAGGTCAGGTGCACGGATGTCCCTTAGAACGCGTTTCAGGAGCATTTCCCCCCACCTCTTCCTGTCATTTCATTCTTTCCACTTGACGTGAACGCTTCAGGGCTTCGGTGATCCAAGCGCCCAAGGGAATTGCTTCGTCTAAACGCCTCAACTGCTTTTCCCTTACCTAACTTCTTTCAACCTTTTCCCCGTTCTCCAGGCTCCTAGGAATCGAATTATCTCGTGTCCTGATGGTCATCGGGTTGTTCTGCCTGGACTTACGGCTCCTACGTTTGTAACAACACAGCATTGATACGGATAAAAGGGAAGAAAACAAGAGTTTCAAACAGGACAAAATAATTCGTTGAATTTGAGGAAGAAAAGACTCACGAGCCATCTGATCATCTAGACACCATTTACTCGACAAATTTAATCTTTGCAACAGGGGGAAGGAAAGTTTCCGTGAGAATTGCCTGACGGTGAATACAATTGCCTTAGCCTCCGGCGCAAAGACCTAGAAGCCTATCCGAATCTAAACCATAGCTGTATTTGCGCACGAAGAATGCCTGGATACCTGAACCTGGTTGCACTCGGAAGGGGCGGGTATCATCTACTTCGAAACCTCAGAAGCGATTCTTATTCGAACGCAAATCACTCCAGGTTTTTATTGATGAGTCAGGGAGCGAAGGGCAAGTTACTGGGGCTGAAATGGTAAAGATACGAAGAAATGGTATGAATATGAATGAATACTACCTTCAAGCTCTGAAACGTGTTTCTTCCCATACAAATTTTATTTTTCACATTGATTAAATTTCCCTCTTTCCAGAACAAATTCCCCCTTACGACAATTTTCTCATAACAGCTGAACGAAACCATTTCATCAGTTTTAGGCGTCTCTTACGACCGCTTATGTTAATGGTTAATTTACACACGGATTCCACTCGACGAAAACGTGCGGTTGAACCTCACATATCAGAAGGTACAAATTACTTTCATCAAGATTTTCAGAAGCACACCCACAAAGAATATAGTGCAGTACGACTTATAAAAAAAAAAGTGGACGAATGGAGATGAAATTTATGGAAAGTTGGACGCTTATTCCATTCACAGACTCCAAAAGTAGTAGTTGGGAAACTGCCATGAAATCCCTTGGCAGGAAACCCAAGATCGTATTTTTCATATCTAATTAATCTATTGATATAATTATTATTAATATAATATTCATATATTAACCACCACTATTATTAGTGACAGAAAATAAGTCTGGTGCACACATTAATACTATCGGATGCTAAGAACAGAGTCCCTCAATAAATGTCATTTATTAGAGAATATGCATAATGTAGTACAAAGGGTAACCGTTTTTAGCGTTGGTTTCGACGGGACAGTGTCTCACTCTTCGTCTCCCTACGATTCAAAAATCAACAAATTGCGGAGGGAAGGGAGAGAAAAAAAAAAGAGGGGCAGGATCAGAGGTATGGTATCATGGTACAACTTTTTTTGGAAACGGACCTGAAACAAGAAAAGGCCACATGGATGAATGCGGACACATCCTAGATATATCGAAGCAAACAACAACAATAATTCTGGTTCATATCCGAAGCCAGAAAAAAATGCCTTCGTCAAAGGCCTTAAAATAATATGAATTGGCTCCTTGCAGAGCAAGTGTTGAAAACGGTTAGATAAGAGTGAATCACCACTCACAGGGATTATTTGGATTCCTTTTTTTTATTACGATGAATTCTTCAAGCCTCTCATTCGGAGAGGAAATAAAACGTTGACTAGGAGTTTCCATGAATTTGTGCGCGAATAAATGAATATCCACGAGGACAGAGATTCTAATACACGCAGACACTTCATCATTCATTATTCCCCCATTCGAGACCGATTCCTGGATCTGTAACCAAAAGAATCTCGTGCGTTAAGACATGTAAACTGGATCCTCACGGAACATCTGAATCCAATACAGAAAATAAGTGGTCCGAAATCTATCCAATATATTTGTCCTGACGACTGGATAATAAAAAGTGACGTCTACGGCAACCAATAGGATAGAGAAGAGTCTCTGATCTAATTGCATTATCTTGGCTGAATAAACAAAGCCAGAATGGCTAAGAACAAAAGAAAAACCTCATCGCAAGACCTAAAAGTGAGATGGATTGGCCGTTTGCAGAACAAGAGGCGCCCTTCCTCGACCTATAATTTAGCAACGTCCCCTTACCACACAGCAGTCATCGCCCCACTACATAACAGCGACCACTGCGCTATAAGGTGCAGCTCGAGGTTCCAAGAAACCCTGGTCCACTGTCTCAATATCAGGCAATCGATGCGACTTTGGTCTAAAGCTACAGCGAAGCGCCTGCGATTCGAGTTCGAAACATCGGCACGGGAATTGCACCATGACGACGACCGAGCAAAAGGAATCCGGTTATACCGCCTCTGTCCAGGACCTTTGCCCCGCCGATAAAAAAAAAAACTCAGCTTCCGTCCCGGGCAGACCCCGATCGACGTAGTGGCACTCCCGAGGAGAAAGAAACGAGTTGCGCATTAAACTGGACCTTGATCTCCTACCAGCTCTCCATCATACAATCCTGCAGAAGAAACGCGCATTCCTCGACGAGCATACCAACGGGTTCATGCTAACTAGCCCTAGGGTTAAACTCAGCCATTCCCAACAGCGGCAGCACCCGTCAAGACTTCCCATCGTAGACTTGGACATCTGCAACGTTTCAGAGCACTATATTTACTGTGCAAGAAACCACGCACGCGGGGTTTCTCGTTCTTCCCTCCTCCTTGTGTTATTTCCTTTTATTGATCGACAGCATACTATAATACCTCTTCTTCTAATCGCTGACATTTCCTATTTCCAGAACACTTCCTATTTTCAAGTAACTGGTCACTGAACCCCCAAAATTCCTTTATGGAAATAAACACGATGATGATAGTTAAAGGAAGCCTTCCAACTCTCGTACTTGAAGAAAATGGAAAATGAAGTGGCTGCAAGTCAACCAAATATTCAACGGATACGGTTAAGCGGCCAAGGAATGGAAACATCTTGGGAGGTAAGAAACATTCCCATGCCATGGGTAAACAGCTACATGCCATGGATAAACCGCTACATGCCATGGATAAACCGCTACATGCCATGGATAAACCGCTACATGCCATGGATAAACCGCTACATGCCATGGGCAAACAGCTACATGCCACACGACTTCTACTCGAACCAGTCAACCTCCTACAAGTAAAATCGTCCCTTCCAAATGAGACAATTGATAACCGTCACACTGTTGTCTCTGGCAGCACAGTCTCCGCACCCTCCACCCGAGCCGGACCCCAATGATGAAATTAGAGGCTGAATTGATGGAAGTGCAAAGCAGTTGAGGCTGCCGCAACTCCGAAAAAGGTCAGGTGCACGGATGTCCCTTAGAACGCGCTTCAGGAGTATTTCCCCCGGCCTCTTCCTGTCATTTCGTTCTTTCCACTTGACGTGAACGCTTCAGGGCTTCGGTGATCCAAGCGCCCCAGGGAATTGCTTAGGGAATTGCTTAGGGAATTGCTTCGTTTAAACGCCTCAACTGCTTTTCCCTTACCTAACTTCTTTTAACCTTTTCCCCGTTCTCCAGGCTCCTAGGAATCGAATTATCTCGTGTCCTGATGGTCATCGGGTTGTTCTGCCTGGACTTACGGCTCCTACGTTTGTAACAACAAAACGTTTGTAACAACACAGCATTGATACGGATAAAAGGTAAGAAAACAAGAGAGTTTCAAACAGGACAAAATACTTCGTTGAATTTGAGGAAGAAAAGACTCACGAGCCATCTGATCATCTAGACACCATTTACTCGACAAATTTAATCTTTGCAACAGGGGGAAGGAAAGTTTCCGTGAGAATTGCCTGACGAAGAATAAAATTGTCTTAGCCTCCGGCGCAAAGACCTAGAAGCCTATCCGAATCTAAACCATAGCTGTATTTGCGCACGAAGAATGCCTGGATACCTGAACCTGGTTGCACTCGGAAGGGGCGGGTATCATCTACTTCGAACCTACTTTGCTCGGTTTTCTAGTTCGATCGAGATAATACACAGGCGGTTGTCACAGGTTTCCATGTGTGAATATGGGGACAAGATGTGTTAGATGGGATCGGCATTCCACACGACTTGCTTCACTACTTGATCGTGTTTGGATTGAATGATACGTTAAAAATTAGTTTGATACGTTAAAAATTAGTTTGATACGTTAAAAATTAGTTTGATACGTTAAAAATTAGTTTGATACGTTAAAAATTAGTTTGATACGTTAAAAATTAGTTTGATACGTTAAAAATTAGTTTGCCGAGATGTACACTGACCTCGTCCCTCTCCGTTCGATATTCCGTCTCAGATTCTTCTTCGTTTCGAGCGTGGGATTCCGAGGGAAATCGTTCGGGCAGGGCCCGAAATGGCAACTGCTGTCCCATCACTCCACCTGATATCTGGAGATAACACCGTCACGTCTCACTGCAGCCCTCGTCATAAATACTCCCTTAATGGCTTTTTCCGACATGGTCAGGATTAGGATTAGGATTAGCAGTAACCCGGTACTTCTCACGCAGCTCTTCCCTTCTTATCCGCGCTACTGTTTCATTAGGATTCTGCGTCTCTGCGAGGGTTGAAGAAGAATTCCGTTCATAAACCCTTTCGGTTCGTAGATTGAATTCAAGTTGGCTTGATGATGAACACACTCAAATTTTAAAGTTTCGACGATTCCAAAATGAACAGATTGCGGAGGGAAGAGACGTGAGTTAACAGGATTTCTACTGTTTAACGAGAATATTTGTGTCGTAAGTCAAATACCAAAAAGTTCCATGGAGGAATTCCCCGTTCCTCCGACACCAAATGGTTTCCCGTCAGACGATAATAATAAATTTCCATATCGTCTTTCTTCATACGCAAAAACCTCTCTCGTAGCCCGAGACCGAAAGTCAACCAGTTAGCGATTTCTTGTTGGGGGACGGCATTACTCCAATGGGAGCGCTCAGATTAGGAACACCTTTAGGCCCGTAATGAAGGGTAAGTCTAAAAGCGTCTTTGCTTTGCGATCGCAAAGAAGTAGTACCGTGCGCTCCGACGACGACCCGAAGGCACGCACATGCACAATCCCAATTAAATCTCGAATCGCGGAGTCGCATCCACTGCCCCTTATGGTACTAACCCTGACAATAAAGCAATCTAGAATAACTCTTGAATTTATTTTTTTTTGGGGGGGGGGGGGGGGGAAGGTCAATCGCTAAAGAACAACCCCCTGCCGTAATGAGGTTACCCTCGCGAGTCTAATCCTTGTGGAAATCCGGGCATTACTTCCCATTCAGATTTTCGCAGAAACGAAACGCTAGCGTTTCTTCATATACCGTGCGCTCCGGCGACGACCCGAAGGCACGCACATGCACAATCCCAATTAAATCTCGTATCGCGGAGTCGCATCCACTGCCCCTTATGGTACTAACCCTGACAATAAAGCAATCTAGAATAACTCTTGAATTTATTTATTTATTTTTTTTTTTTTGGGGGGGGGGATAGGTGGGAATGGCGATATGACGGAGCTCGAAAATATAGTATGAAAAAAATAGGGCCCTTCAACAACCCAAGCATGAACGAAGTAAATATATTCCTGCAGGAACATCGATAACCAAACAGTACTTTCAATTCAATGAGGTATTTTATAAAGAGCTGTGGCGTCTTCGAGGCGACTCGGACGTGAACCTCATTGAAGATCGGGTTGGTAAATTCTTCGATTGCTCATTTACTCAAGGGAAAAGCAGTTCGGGATTTTAAACGGAGAAATTCCTTCGGGCTCTTGGATCCTTAACTTCCTTTGACCTTTTCCCCGTTCTCCAGGAACGAATCGAATTGTCTAGTGTGCTAATAATCGTCGGCAGGGTCCTGACAGGTATATTGGCCGCCTCTTATAACAGAGCATCGATAAGAAGCGAGAAAAGCCCAGAAGAAACAAAAGAGACTTTCGGTTTCAGACACGGCAGAATTTCTCGATGAAATTGAGGTAAAATGGGACACACCGTTTACTCAACGATTTCAATCTTCGAAACGGAGAGGGCAAGTTCCTATGAGAACTGCCTGACGAAAAATATTGACGCCGGTAAATGCCTACGTAAGCCTGGAACATGAAACGGAAATAACGGTTCTAGCCTAAGCCTTTCGTGAGCGAGAACAATAGGCTAGGCACGTATATTCGTGTATTACCGATACTGTAGAGTTTAATGGATTTGCGGGCGAGAAGTGCCTGGATACTTGTACTTTATTTTATTCGGGAGGAATGATGCGCACCGAACCAAACGTCCGTTACTCGACTTCATTGATAGAGCCAGTAGGGCTTTTTCACCGACGTCACAAGATGACGTTTAACAGAGGGGCGGAGCGAACATCCGCCATGCTGGAGTACAGGGGATTACAGGGTTTCGATTGATGGGTTTATGTCATGGGTGTAGCCTCATCAAGTCTGCATCATGAATACCAGTTTTCCCGCTTATTTTGCGACGCTGCAAGGCACGGCAAAAGGCCCCTATCCGGAGAAGAACATGAAGAAACGCTAGCGTTTCGTTTCTGCGAAAATCTGAATGGGAAGTAATGCCCGGATTTCCACAAGGATTAGACTCGCGAGGGTAACCTCATTACGGCAGGGGGTTGTTCTTTAGCGATTGACCGAGCTCGAAAATATAGTATGAAAAAAAAAATTGAAAAAAATAGGGCCCTTCAACAACCCAAGCATGAACGAAGTAAATAAATTCCTGCAGGAACATCGATAACCAAATAGTACTTTCAATTCAATGAGGTATTTTATAAAGAGCTGTGGCGCCTTCGAGAGGCGACTCGGACGTGAACCTCATTGAAGATCGGGTTGGTAAATTCTTCGATTGCTTATTTACTTAAACGGAGAAATTCCTTCGGGCTCTTGGATCCTTAACTTCCTTTAACCTTTTCCCCGTTCTCCAGGAACGAATCGAATTGTCTAGTGTGCTAATAATCGTCGGCAGGGTCCTGAGAGGTATACTGGCCGCCTCTTATAACAGAGCATCGATAAGAAGCGAGAAAAAGCCCATAAGAAACAAGAGAGACTTTCGGTTTCAGACACGGCAGAATTTCTCGATGAAATTGAGGTAAAATGGGACACACCGTTTACTCGACGATTTCAATCTTCTAAACGGGGAGGGAAAGTTCCTATGAGAACTGCCTGACGAAAAATATTGACGCCGGTAAATGCCTACGTAAGCCTGGAACATGAAGCGGAAATAACGGTTCTAGCCTAAGCTAGCCTAAGCCTTTCGTGAGCGAGAACAATAGGCTAGGCACGTATATTCGTGTATTAGGGTTTAATGGATTTGCGGGCGAGAAGTGCCTGGATACTTGTACTTTATTTTATTCGGGAGGGGCGGAGTGATGCAATCCGAACCAAACGTCCGTTACTTGACTTCATTGATAGAGCCAGTAGGGCTTTTTCACCGACGTCACAAGATGACGTTTAACAGAGGGGCGGAGCGAACATCCGCCATGCTGGAGATGTCCCAAAGCTAACTACCCAAATACAGTACCCACATCGGAGTAGTTCAGACGTAGTACTTATGGTCAAAAGGGCGAATAAAACGCTGCGACGTTCCGTGCCGTTTTCCGGGGATAGGCCTCTTCTTATGCGAAGACACTGATCCTTACGAAGCCCTGTGATGGCCGAAGCCCTGTGATGGTCGAAGCCCTGTGATGGCCTGGTGGATCATCCCAAGTTCTGGCCTAAAAATGCGATGCGTTCCATTTTTTCGCAAGAGCGCCTGTTAATCGTGGCGAAATTCTTAAAGCAATGCCCTTGACTGTGCAATGTCACCATGTCGTATCTTTTCAACGGAAAATCATGGCGTGTTAAAGGGTTGTTTCGAAAAGGCGGCCTATGAAGGAAGAGACTCCACAGACCTGAGCGCACGATACGATAGGAAATTCCAACTATTAATCCAATATTCACTTTTTCTCTCCCGTACCGACGCTTAGAGCATCACATGCCATCAAGTTCAGGTCTTACTTTCTCGCTTGAGGCCTGAAGAGACGGCCCGATCTAGAATCCTCTGACGAGGACACCTGTTTTGGGACTACCTTCCCGATCGTGGATTTAGATCTAGGCCTGTACGGACACCACACAACCGATTGGGGAAACATAGAATCATTTTTGTAGGTCCGTCACTCGCAAAGACTCGGAGAACCACCTTTGCAAGTGCGGGTACTTGCTCAGACCTGGATAGACCCGAGAAATTCATCATAGTTGAGCAAAATACTAGGTTGGCCAAAAAGTTCTGCAACACTTGCGAAAAAGTTTATTTTTATGCGCATTTTTGTTAATGTTTTGTGTGTTTTATGCACAATTTTTGTTTTTTTTTGTGTTAATTTTGTTCCGGGTTCATCTTTATCCTCAAAGCTTCAGATGACATTGGACAGAATCGAGCTTCGAGTCTTGATACGCTATTGTTGGAAGCGACGACTTTCGACCAGAGAAAGAGATTTGTGATGCTGAAAGCGAAGGAACCGTCCACTACACAACTGTTTCCCGATGGTACAAACGATTCGATTCCGGTGACATATGAACCCGATAAATAGCCGATGGCAGAATGGTACTTCAATCAATTCCGGATACTTGCAGATCGGTGGCAAAAGATTGTTGAAAACGATGGCCTTTATTTTGAAGAGTAGTTGTTATTGTTTTAAAATAAATTTGCACAGAAAAATAAACTTTTTCACAAGTGTTGCAGAACTTTTTGGCCAACCTAATATCACCGTCGTTCTTGCCAACCGTAGTCTGCCTGGACTCCCGAGCTATGACGTCAAGTGAAAAAGCCCTATACACCGGCGATTATCACAGGTTTCCATGCATGAATGCAGGTATAGCGAGGTATGTTCGATGCGACTGGCATTCACCACTCGAGAGAACTGGGGTGCTCCCAGATAAGCTAATATTTCCGTGATAGGCGAAAATGAGATTGCCGAGAGGCACCTTTCTCTTCGTTCGATGTTCTCCCTCCGAATCGTGCAGCGTTCCGGATTTTCCTTCGTTGCTCCGAGATGAAAGTGCTCGGGGCGGGGCCCGAAATGGCGACTGTTGCCCCCATCACTCCACCTGATTTCATCTGGAAATAGCACCGTTGCATCTCACAGTAGCCCTCGCCGTAAGTCTCCCTTAATGGGTTTTTTTCCGGCAAGGTCAGGACAAGATAATTAGCAGTAATCCGGTGCTTCTTGCTCGAGTGTGGCTCCTCACGCAGCTCTTCCCTTCTTTTTCGCTCTAATCACAGGACTGTGTTATTATAAATCTGCGTCTCTGCGAGGATTGACGTAGAAATTCCGTTTATAAGCCCTACGGTTCGGTTCTGTCATATGAGTAAAAGTAAGTAATCGAATATAACCTCAATAGAGCTTTGTGGCTCCCGCGGGACATTTATTTTGTTCCCGGCCCTGCATGGGTTCTGCCCATGTCAGAGTAGGGCCCGCGTAGCCCTCCATTGTATTTCTGGGGGTGTGACCTCCCCCTTCCGGGCACGCCGTCTGTCGTCCGAGTCCGTCTCTGGGACGAACTCCCACCACGGACAAGCAAGACTGCCAGTCAGTCCGCGTCAGCCGTGCCGGCGATCTCTTGTCTGGGTTCTCCCCTGCAGTCTACGACCGGCTCTTCCCGTTGTGTGAAACTTAGCTACGCTTTCACTACGCAAGACCTCAATTCCTCCATTTGTGATATTTGTTTCTTAATTTAACTGTAAATACCTGTTGTGTCCTTGTTTGAATACCGTTTTATTATTTGTCATCAGTCGTCTCCTTAGACGGCTTGTCCTGTCTGTGGAGTGAGGCCATTTCCTTTTGCCTCCGATTAACCGCTCGTGCTAAATTATCTTTCTCTTGTTTTCGGCCTAAAGTTAACGTTAAAAGTCCACTTTTAAGGCCCTCCCACACGACAGTTCGACGTTTCCTCTGGTCCTCCTGGATCATGTTCATCGTCAAGCCTACTTGAATTCAATCAATTTATGAGTTTTGAAGGCATCAAGTAATGTGCATATTTCGGTGACTATGCCCTTCGGTTCTAGTATATCGAGAGCTAATTTCAATGGGGCGATATGTAGCGAAGCCGAAAACGCTGGAATTCTTATTAAGACCGGGTCGAGAGACTCATCTGCAAGGGTATCTTGAGACCTAAAAGTATGCCGGAAGAAAAATACGCAACTCACGTTGCTCAGGAGGGACAAATGTGGTACCTATCTTCGCCAATATTTTTTTTTACTCGCCAATATTTTTTTTTAGAAAGAGACATTTCCATCTTCCGGGCCTCAGGTTAGCTTTTTAAATATTCTGCCCAATTCTCGGGTGGCACCATCCTTCGGCGGGAGACTGAATTGGTAAAGGAGTAAAACCTCAATAGCAGATTCCGATTCAGCTCTAAAAATGGCAGAAGCAGGAATACCTGGCAGAATTTTTTCCTAAACCGTTTCTCTCACCACCTGTCATTTCATTCTTGCGTCTATCTGACGTAAACATTTCCCTGGAAGCCTTATGGTAGCGAAACATCCTGGATCTTCGTACATGATCGGGTCCTTGAACAGTACTGTTTTCAGATCTTTATGATGGAACACGCCGAGACGGACCTAATCGACGTGAGCCGGCAAGTAACGTTTTCTGCCACCAGCCATTTTCTCGAAGCTTCAAAAAAAAAAATTTAAAAAAAACCTAAACAAAAAAACTCCTCAGAGATGACTTTCAATTAACTTGTCTCGATCCAATTTTGATGTCAATTTCTCCAATGTGATCCTGTGCATAACCTAGTTGAAACGGGCTGGCGTAAGAGTAATGGCATTTTTCAACCACTTTGTAGCTTTGGAAGATATTTTCATGATTCAGCAATACTTGGATCCGTTATAACGGGGGTGAGCCCGAGGAAATGGGCATCTCGAAGAGTGACCAATGCCCTGTTCTCTTCCACTGTGTCGTTCCATGAATGGAATCCCAAACCGGAGAACGTTCCTCGAAAATAACAGGTGGAGGTTCTCTTTTCAAAAATGGCATTTTTGGTTTAAACGAGAATCACGGCATATACCAATTTTCGATCGCTTTCACATTTCTTCAACCTACGCTACCGCGCCTATTGATGTTTCTTGCGAGGCCATTATGGCCCTGTGTCCTCATCAAGTACTATTACTTCCTATCTCCACACCGTAATTACCATTCTTACTGATGCAGCAGACTTTTTCCTTCCACGATATTTCACCCGAGACACACACAAAGGATTATGCCACTGCAGGTACGAGGCCACAAGAAATAGGCCAGCGTGCAATGACGCATTTGCTATGTAATTTGGCGAGAGTACGTCAGCACCGATGTCTTTGATGAGATGGCAACGGAATCGGATCAACCGCGTCCCTTTTTATTCCTAAGATCAAAGGTGCCCCTTGGCCTTTTCCATGCGTTACACGGAAAGGAAAATAAATGTCTCCAGATAGGAATGGTATCTCGCAGAGAAAATCCTTCCCTCACAAGGTAAATTAAAAACTTCTTCAGATTACGTTCCGATAGGAAAGACACAAATCAATGAAGTTACATTTCCTGCTAAGCATAAAGAATTTTTTAAAAAAAGCTCTTGAATTGTTTTCTTCATCGGAGACCACGGAACATTTTTCTTCCCTTGGAGCATTCCAAAGAAAGTCGTGGCTCCCCAAAGAAAGCCGTGGCTCCCCTAAGAAAGTCTTCCTTGGACCTCAATCGCGTCTCGTGACCTTTCACAGATGAGTCTTGCTGGAACTAAGGCAATGAATTCGCGTGTCGTTTCATTCCATGAAGAACACCATTGTGTTCGAACTTCCGGCAACCGAACACAAACGATCAGAAAGTTGTAATTGATACCAACAGGCTTCCAGGGCGCAGTTCACGACGAAATTCCCGCTAACCTCATTCGGAAAAACTGCTAACGTCACCCGAAATCGAAAGGAAACTTCAATCTCACATCTTCGGTGGACTCGGAATAATTCAATTATTACCTCCAGTATTTACAATTCATCAACGGCTCACATAGATCTTCTTTGAGTCCTTTCGCCTGGGCCTATGGCCGAAAAATGTGCAAACATGTTTACGTACAGGTACGCATGCATGTTTACGTACATTTTCAGACGTGAGCCGGCAAATAACGTTTTCTGCCACCAGCGCTTCCCAGCCATTTTCTCGAAGCTTCAAAAAAAAAAACTAAAAAAAATACAAATGAATATTTAAAAAAATATATAAAAAATAATTTTAAAAAATAATAAATATTAAAAAAAAACTCTTGAGATGATTTTCAATTAACTCGTCTCTATCCAATTTGGATGTCAATTTCTCCAATGTGATCCTGTGCATAACCTAGTTGAAACGGGCTGGCGTAAGAGTAATGGCATTTTTCAACCACTTTGTAGCTTTGGAAGATATTTTCATGATTCAGCAATACTTGAATCCGTTATAACGGGGGTGAGCCCGAGGAAATGGGCATTTCGAAGAGTGACCAATGCCCTGTTCTCCTCCACTGTCGTTCCATGAATGGAATCCCAAACCGGAGAACGTTCCTCGAAAATAACAGGTGGAGGTTCTCTTTTCAAAAATGGCATTTTTGGTTTAAACGAGAATCCCGGCATATACCAATTTTCAATCGCTCTCCACACCGTAATTACCATTCTTACTGATGCAGCAGACTTTTTCCTTCCACGATATTTCACCCGAGACACACACTAGGAATATGCCACTGCAGGTACGAGGCCACAAGAAATAGGCCGGCATGCAATGACGCATTTGGTATGTAATTTGGCGAAAGTGCGTCAGCACCGATGTCTTTGATGAGATGGCAACGGAATCGGATCAACCGCGTCACTTTTTATTCCTAAGATCAAAGGTGCCCCTTGGCCTTTTCCATGCGTTACACGGAAAGGATAATAAATGTCTCCAGGTAGGAATGGTATCTCGCAGAGAAAATCCTTCGGAAATCCCTCACAAGGTAAATTAAAAACTTCTTCAGATTACGTTCCGATAGGAAAGACACAAATGAAGTTACATTTCCTGTGAAGCATAAAGAATTTAAAAAAAAAAAAGCTCTTGAACATTTTTCTTCCCTTGGAGCATTCCAAAGAAAGTCGTGGCTCCCCAAAGAAAGTCTTCCTTGGACCTCAATCGCGCCTCGTGACCTTTCACAGATGAGTCTTGCTGGAACTAAGGCAATGAATTCGCGTGTCGTTTCATTCCATGAAGAACACCATTTGTGTTCGAACTTCCGGCAGCCGAACACAAACGATCAGAAAGTTGTAATTGATACCAACAGGCTTCCAGGGCGCAGTTCACGACGAAATTCCCGCTGACCTCATTCGGAAAAACTGCTAACGTCACCCGAAATCGAAAGGAAACTTCAATCTCACATCTTCGGTGGACTCGGAATAATTCATTTATTATCTCCGGAATAATTCAATTATTATGAGGTCATAAATGTTAAGTAGTTGCCGAGTGTATCTAGAAGAAACTCAGGAAAGCGGACCCGGATACCGGCTTTTTACACGTTTGTACAAATGCATGTCCATGCGTACGTACAAATGCATGTAAAAGGCGCGGGGCGGGGCAATTCAAGTGGCAACTTCCTCGAATGAAATAACGGGGGGAAGGGCCATTTGTCACGAATTCGGGAGACACTTTCCGTTCATGTTTCCCAGCGGTTTTTCTCAGCAACCTACCATTAAAAATTTGTCGACTCCTGGAAACTTTCCTTTGACGGAAAACGACGAAGTCAGTAGGTATATATTTGAATTTTTAAAATTAATATTGACTACATGGAGTGATGTCTCCGGTGACAATGTTCCATCGCGGGTTACAGTGTATAAATAAATGGCTTCGCCCCTTCAAAGGAGAGAAAGCCTCGAAAGCGGCCTGGGGTCAACAACCTCAGCCACTGATGCGAAAATCGATGCCGCCCAGGCCATGGTGGGGAACATTCGCTAGATCGGTATACTCCCATGTATTTTTATTTATTTATTTATTTATTATTTTTTAAAAAGAAGTTCGACATTGATGCCGATGGCTTCATGGCTCAAGTTGTAACTGTAACCTCATTACCCTGAGACTAGGTTACGATCGAAGCAGTGGCTACCAAACAGAAGCAAGTAGACTCATCATTTTCACAGTTGAGTAGGTCGGCTACGAAGCTTATGAGCAGGTGCTTCATAAACTTTGCACAATTTGCCTCTCGCAAGTTTCTCTGGGAATTGCTATTTCATTCATCATACTGTCCAGGCCTGCGGCCCCTTCCGTCATCATTCGAAACCTAAAGCCATGAACCAAGCTGATGCGCCCGATGCTCAAGCGCCTTGATGGATTTCCTCATGCATTCAAGGGTACGAAATGATACAAGGGCTTTATTCAGTTTGTTGCATCTGTATGTACTCCTTGCTTGTACAGGAACGAAGTAAAAACTGGGAAAGGGCCCCAGTTGTTGGCCTACACGACGGCAGTTTTGAGTCAACTATTCCAAGAATTTTCTGAACCTAGGAAAAGCCAATATGGTGAAAGGCCAGGAGACGACCCCCATCGCCTCACAGTCCGTCATTTCCCTTTAACAGTGTCCCAGGAACACAGGACCCAAAGGCAGTTTCACGTGTGCAAGAACACAGAGAAACGGAAGCAACAGAAAAAGATGACACGGTTTAGGTGTGTCGAATGCGACATCGCCCCAGGTGTACACCGTACACCCCTGCTTTCTTATCACAGCCAAAGGATCTACGGACTTTAACACTGAAATAGGAAATAATACTTACTAAATGGTCTCGTGAAAAAAAAATAACCCACCCGTTAGCAAAGCAAGCGTTAGAGGAAGCATTCGCCCAATTTTAACTCACGTGCCCAGAGAAAATTGAAACCAAAGTGGATACCAGTCACGCAGACAAATCCAGAATGATAAGCAGCTAAAGAATGGGGAAAACTTGGTAAGTTTCGACGAAAAAGAAAACACGAAGAGATTCCCATGCCATGGAAGGACGGTTACGTGCCCCACGACTTTTATTCGAACCAGTCGACCTCCATAAAAACCTCCCTAAAATCGTCCCTCTCAGAGACGATCGTAAATTAAAGGCGCCAGAGACGAAAGGGCGATAATTTCAAATGAAAATTTTAGCTTCTCAAAAAAAGTTTCGGGTTACTACCCCAAGTGCTCTCATACTTGAGATAGAAACCACATGTCCTCATTGAAAAAAGATTTGATATCTCAGTTGCTTATAGACTCAAGCCTCCAGGGAGCTTGAAGAATGCCATCAAGAACAAAAAATGAAATAAATTGGCTGCTCAACCTATTGACGCGTATGATCATACATGTATGATTTGAACTTCCAGTTTTTCTCCAAGCGGTGCGAATTACTTTGAAGGCCGGGCAAGTATAATGGATTGCGCTGCCGACTTCTGGGATTTGCCCTGATCTATTTTGGAATGGTGGAAGACCATCAGGAGACGACCCTCTTCGCATCACAGACCGTCATTTCCTCAGAGGCACAGGGATACACAACCTAAAGGCAGTGTCATGTGTGCAAGAACACAAAGTTTAGAGAAAGCAACGAAGGAAGATGACATGGTTTAAATGTGTCGAATGCGATCTAGTCCTAGGTGTTCACCCCTGCCAACTTGTATATCACAGCCAAAGGATATACGGACTTTGGTAAGTAACATACGAGAGGTGTTCTGAAAGTTCTTAATTATGTCATATATAACAGTACAATTGAAAAATTCGTCTTCGTCACTGGGGCTGCCATGAAATTGGAAACTTTCTGGGTGGAAACAAGATCTACAGTCCCTCACTTCAGCTGTGGGAACCGTCTTTGCGGCGATCCCTTCCAGTGGAGTTAATCGTGACTTCGTCAATGCCAGACATTTCTTCATCGTTTTCACGAAGCCTTTCCCATTTCATTCTAAGAAAAACAAATCCTCAACATCTCACAAGAATTACGTCAACTTTGCCGGTTCGACATCCGCATTCGGGTTGCAAACGCTGCACACGAATGGCAAATATTAATTTAATCTCATTACAATGTCTGATTCCAACTACACAAAAGCCAACGCTGAAATAACATTGGTTCATCGTAGACGAGGGAAAACGGGAATTAGTCTCTGAAAGCTGGTACTTCGTGGATTAAGCACATCTACGACGTTTGCCGTATGCGACAACCGAAGCCCACGTTTTTACCTTCCATTAAATCAACATCCACATCTTTGAGCAGTTATTAGTGACACCAACAATGTGTAGACGAGATTATCTTTTAATATCAGAAACTGTCAAAGAATATATAAAGGCACAACAAAGGGGAGGGTTGAAAAGGGAGTAGAAAAGGTAATACTTTGAAGAAGAAAAAATTTAAAATAATTTTTGTTTTTGGTTTCAAGGGGGCAGCAGTTGAGCCTTCGGTTCGAAAGTTTGCCTCATCAGTCTTCTTAAGTCATCTGGCAAGCTCTCTCGCAAGTGCTCAAATCATATCTTTTCACTATTTCCCATCTCGTTCCATCGAAGGCTTCCACGGAGGAATTCCCTACTCCTCCGACAGCATACAGCTTTCCGTAAAATGATATCAAGCCATGTCTGCATCGTTTTTCCACCATACTTGCGCTTTTTCTCCACGCATTACCTCTGCCATCATAGACATAAACCTCTCTCACAGTCTCATCCTCCAATTCCTTCCAATACCTCCCGCCTGTCAAGACGAGATCACTCTCGTGAGATGCGAGAGCGAAGTCTTCTTTTCCTTGAGGAAGCTCAGGCAACTCTTCCCATTTGGACATGCGGAGATCCAAACGCTCGTGTTTTTTCAGGACTTGGTCATTAATTCCGCCCACAACGTGGAGACAAGAGTTGTAAAGGCATGCACCTGCATTGTTCCGGTTATATATCATACCACTGAGACGCACCAACAGCCCTGACTCCACATCGAAACGGAAAACCTCATTTCCCTTGTTGAGATGAACTAGGCCCCCACAAATGAATAAAGATCCCTGAGAGGTAGCAGCCGCCGGGCAATAAATGCGTCTGGGAAACTTGGGCCCTTCCTTCCATTCTCCCTTCTGCAAGTCAAAGATCTTCATCTCGCCTAACCCCGTCACAAACAATTTCCTGTCGATCCCTGAAAATGCTCGGCAAAAATGCCCATAATCCGAGTACGGATACTGAGTTACCTCATCCAGGTCGAAATTAACCATATTAACACGAAATATCTTCTCTTTCTCATTCTTCTTTCCCAGGCACCAAAAGCTAGATGAAATTCCCCTAGGTTCAGTTTTTCGTGGGGAGACGGTTTGGAGACTGTGACGGAGTTCGGGAATATGATAATCTATCGCATCTGTGATGGCGCCGAGACAACTTGGGTCGCTGTAAATAATTGGGTCCTTCAGCAACACAGACTTTAGGTATTCATAAGGCAACAAAGGGAGACGGATTTTGTGGAGAAGTTCCGGAAAGAACCGTTTTCTGCCCTCGTCGTGATCCAACCATTTTCTCACAGCTTCATAAACCCCCTTCTCGGAGTTGACTTCCAGCTTATCTCGATCCAAGAACGATGTCAATGACTCAAATGAGACATTTAAGAAGTCTTTGGTGTGGATTACATGCTCGAAACTGAGCGAAATGTGTCCAATGGCAGCCCCCCTCAGATCGTTGTATTCATATTCTTCTGCAATTTGGAGAATTCGGAAGGCATTATCATGATTCAACATTGTCTGGATGGTCTTGCTGATTTTGCTGCAGAGGCGTTTCAGCCCGAGAAAATGGGCATCTCGGAGAGTGGCCAATGCCCCTTCCTCCCCATCAAGTTCCACTGTCGTTCCATGGATGTAATCCCAAACTGGCTTGAATCCAATCGTCGTGAAACCTTCCAGCCTGATCTCCCTCTGGCATGAATCTTTGAAGTCGGTGGAAAACATTTGGCGGAAGTAGGGGGAGACGGAGGCGAGAATGCCTTTGCAGGAATAGAACCTTTCGTCTTGGATGAGAATAACAACGTCGCACCAGCTGGGGCCTGTCTTGAAGCACTCGGTAATGTTCCTTGCAAGGTCTTTATGATCATCTATGTCTTTATCAATCACTATTATTTTCTTCCGCGAAGTTATAGTAGCCATTCCCACTGCGGTCACGAAACTTTCCTCTTTCTTTGAAAGCTGTTCACCTGATTCACTGTAGGCGGAAAATTATGACACCGCAGGTATGAGGCTACAATAAATCTGCCTGCAAGGTAGGACACAAGTTCGCCAACATCCGGAGTGACACTTGCGCGACGGAGGAGTGTTCGATATGATAACATCACCATGGCAACAGATAAACCGTATCAATTTTTAACTGCGAAGACCAAAGGCGCCCTGCAGTTTTCTCACGGAAATATTTCTCTTTCCATATGGGAAATATTCCTCGCTGGCAAAATACATTGAGAAACTCTCACCTCCAAACCAGAATAAGAATCTTGAGTGATTCTTATTATCAAGCTTAAATGAGAAGGAAGCAAGCCAAAGGGCGTAACAATAACCCGTGAAATCTGAATAAATTACACAATTTCAATTTATATCCTTCATCAAAAAACACCATGGAATCCTTTACCATCATTCGAGTGTTCTGAAGAAAACTCAGGCATCCCTGAGAATTGACTCTTACACGGACGTCAATCACTCATGGCGCGCCTTCATAGATGGGTCAGCGAGAAAAGTGGAAAGTCACTGGAGCTGAAATGGTTCAGTCGCGATTGGTCCTCTTGCAACAAACTTCTCGATATTACTTCTACAGTCTCAGTGCCCGCCTACGGACAAACTATTCGATCAACATTCTTCCACCCATCTCCAATTATCCAGGCAGTCAGCTGCCGAATTATCTATAGGTAAGTCTCTAATCTTCATAACATGTATACTAGAAATATCACATACTAATACACATCAGTTTATTATTTACCATTTCGAAGTGGTTCCAAGCCATACAAGCACATCCAGGACGGATGCACAACGAAGGAATGCGGACATCTTGGGAAGTTTCGACCGAAATGAAGAAATGTTTCTCAAGCTATTGAAGCACGGCACCGTGCAGCAAGAGTTTTATTCGAACCGATCAAACTAGTAAATTCATCTTTTACCGATCGGCGTTTCTAATTGTTACTTGTCCGAGACAAAAATGGAAATGACTACAAATCGAAATCATGACAGCTCAAGAAACGTTACGTTTCTGGTTACTTCTCCACGAAGAGCGGAAAGCTGTCCTACTAAAGTTCTGCTTGGCGCGATCGGGACGCTTCAAAAACAACGCATCCTCGGGGCCGACGTCGACCCCACCGAGAAGAAAGGAACTCGGTCGGAAACACCTCCATCCGTCTATAGAAGTTACTACTTTCCAGTCCGGAGGAGTTAGGGGCGATGTATCTCCTCCTTCCAACGTGCTTCCATTCTACATCCCCATCTTTCTTCAAACACAAAAATCTGGGCCAAAGCTGAAAGTCAAGCTCAAAGGCTAGGGAACAACTTCCGGCCATGATAAGGACACATAAAATATAACTTTGTACTACATGTGGAAGTTCAGTCACCACTTCCCATTATGTCTCGTATCGCTAATTCGCAAGAAGTGGCCCGACTCTCCATCGTAGTGTCATGTTTTGGTTGCCCCCTAATGCCCTTCCTTTCACTCCTTGTCGCCCTCGCCATAGGGCACGTACCAGTCCCTTCACCTTGGCCTAGAGAACTTCTTTCTCCGGCCAGACTAGCCCATAATAGGTGAAGGTCTCCTGATTTTCAAGGCATTCGTTCAACACTTCTCGAGAGACATTCACGCGCGCCAACTCTCCACTTCTCGGCAGGGCGTTTCGGGAGTCTCGCCTCCCTTCGACATGTAAATAAATTCCTAATAGAAACTATCGTGAACCAAATAACATTTTCTAATCATCATTGAATTTTCTAAAGAGCAGTGGCGTATATGAGAGGCGACTCGGATGCATGCCCCCTCATAGCCCGACTTAACTGGGTACAACTCGATAAACACATTCTAAGAGAACCTGTTTATTTCTACAGCCTCAGCCTCATTTCGGATGGAAGTGATAACCTTTCCTATTGCTTATAAACTCTGGCCTACACTGATAAACGAAGGCTACAGAACTTCGTCTGAATTTAGCAGCAATTTCTTCTTTTGACCTTTTCCCCAGGCTGTTAACTACCGTAATTATGTGCTGGAGGTAGCCAGTGAGTTCAGCCTGGACTTGCGGCTGATCCTTGATCCAACACCGCATCGACCTGATATGCATGACTAAGAGACGAAGCGAAATGACGAGACCTGGAGAGCTTGTGAGGAAGCAACAAGGTTCTGAACCCAGGCTGGATCTGAACGCTGAAGCTCCGGCCTAAGCCTTACGTTGGTGAAAAGTATAGGCTAGGCATCGGCCAGGTAGGTTAACACATGTAATCTCGAGCGAAGATTCAATGATAGGAAAACAAGTTCTAATTCGATACGGAGTAACAGACGCTTGATAGTCCGGTTCATGCTTTACGTTTCTGCTCTTTTTCTGAAGGTTTTTCAATAAATACTTCGGAGAAACTTCCACCCAATTACTAGGATTAATCAAATCAAAACAAGAAAATCTATTAAAAGGTTTTCTTCTCACACTTCGTCTCCCGACAATTTCAAAATAGACGGATTGCGGAGGGAAGAAAGAGAGAAAAGGAGCCGTGTCTCTGGTCCGGTCCCTCTCATGGGAGAATGAAATCCTGACGGGGCCCACGCTAAGTCCTAGGAATCATCAGAACAAGACCAGGGTGGAAAAAAAGAGAACACATCCCACGTTCCTCAGAGAAAGCGACATTATCTCGGCTTCATATCCAAAGCCAGAAAGGAAAGGCTTCTCCAAAAAAAAGAAATGGTCACAGGCCCAAAAAGGATTGGCTGCAAGGCTGCCTTCGCTCACTTCCAACTCTTGTGCCGAGAGAAAATGGAGACTAAAGTGATTGCCAGTCATCCAAATCCAAAGAATGGGGACGTCTTGGGTGGTTTCAACCGCAAGGAAAACATGAAATGATTTCCATGCTGCACGGCTTTTACTCTAACCGTTCAACCCACACTAGTAAAATCGTCCTTTTCCAATTACCGTCTCGAATTTGAAATTGTCAGACAAAAGTGGAAAAGATTTCAAGTCGAACTTATAGCGGCACAAGAAATCACAAGTCTCTAGTTTCATCTCCGCGGAAAGCTCGCCTACTAAAGTTCTGCTTGCTATCTCTTCCAAAAGAAGAAGAGACACACACACTCTGGCAGACGCCACCCCACCTGAAACGACCGCGCCAAGAAGTAGGAACTCGGTCGGAAACACCTCGACACACCTTCATCCGTCTGTAGAAGCTGCATCGCCCCTAACTCCTTCGGTAGTGTCTACCTACTCCTTCCACCATGTTTGTCCCCCTCTCGTCCTGCATCCCTTCTCCTTCACGCACAAAATTCTCGGCCGAAGCTGAAAGTTAAGATTAATCGCCAGAGAATAGCCCCTGCCATGATGAGGGCCGCCCTCGCGACATACAAGAACTCTTGTGGCAGTTCGGGCATCACTTCTCACTCGGTTGATTTATTTAAAGGCACGAGTTGTGATGGCATGAACTTGCACTTTCCCGTTTAACTCGTATGGCTAAGTCGCACCTACTGCCCTGACTTTCCATCGAAGCAATACACCTGTGCACGAGAGTTGCTTACTAGCGAATATGGTTGGAAATCTTCGGCCCTTTTTTTCAATTCAAAGACCTTCATCTCACCCAACCTTGTCCAGCAATTCCCTATCGATACATAAAAACTTCCGTCAAAGTCTACATATACGTCGTAAGGATACGAAGGAATCTTCTCCATGTCGCAGTTCTGCGAACGTCCATCGTGCTCACGCAGGCAACGAATTAATGCGGCATAAAAGGCGATAGGTTCCCTTCCAACGAGCTTCTCTATAAAGCTGCTACAGCCTCATTGCAGATAAAATCTCCTCAATTTCTCAGCAGTTTATTTCCTTTGATCAACTTTTCCCCCCATTTCTCCAGTCTATTAGCTACCGTAATTATCTCATGTGCCGGGCAGATCAGCCTAAATTTGTACTATGAGAGCACAACATCGATATGATACAGTGAAATCAGAGCTTGAAGTTGACAGAGGCCCAGTCCCAGGCTAGACCTGAGCGCGGAGATTCTAGCCTAAGCCTTTCGTTGGTGAAAAGTATAGGCTAGGCGCCTAGGTAGGTATGCACAAATGATCCTCCGAGACTTTTCTGACTCCTCGTGTGCCTGGAGAATCGTATCGAGTACCATTCGAGAGATGAGGGCAAGTCCTAATTCGATATAAGCGACCGTTAGTCCGGTTCAATATACACTGCTCGTATTTGAAGAGTCATCGAAGTTTTCCCCACAAGGATCCCATTTTGCAAACGCGAAATATTCATGAAATTAACTTGGTGATGCACCGGGGACAGTCATAATGTTTCATCGGCCAGCATGTTACGGAGAGTCAGACGGAATGGAAAGAATACAATACACATTCACCTTCATCTATTAAGCGTCTACAATGTCACAGTGCTGTGCACACCCTTTCTCAATTACCCCACGTTACTGAAGACACACCTTGCACTGTGTCAAGAGGTAAACACTCTGCTAGAGTATCCTGCGGACCTGGAGCTCGGCACCGGAAGAAAATATGCGAATCGTGTTCCTCAGGAGGGAAAAATGTGGTTCTGATCCTAGCCAACATTCGCTAAAAACAGACATTTCCATGTCCAGAGCTTCCGAATAGCTACTTGGGATTTTATCAGCTAATTATCTATCCTAATAAGTTTCTCTCCCGGGTGCCCTCTTAAACACTGCGGGAGACTGAATTAGTCAAGGTGTAAAACAGACATTTGCATTTACTTGATATGAACATTTCTCTGGGAGCCTTATGGATCGGTGATGGCAATGAGACATATCGGGGTCCTTCAACCAAATGGTTTATAGGCCTTCATACTGCAAGAGGAAAAGAATTTAATCGACGAGATCCGGCTACTAACGTTTACCGTAATCCAGCCATTTTTTCGCGGCTTCATAAACTCATCCTCGGAGTTGACTCCCAATTCATTTCAACCCAATGTAAATGTCAGTCTCCAATGGGCCACTTCAGAAGACTTTCGTGTAATGACCAAAATTGAAACGGGTTGACAGGAAAGTTGCCATAGACCAGGAGATTTTTGTATTCATACTGTTCAGAAAATTTGAGGAATCGGAAAATATTTTCATGATTCAGCAGTGCCCGAATGTTCCATTGAGGCAATACCGAACCGGCTCGAGTCCGATCGTGAAGCCACGAGTCCTTAAATTTTTGGCCTTGGACGAGAATAACGGTCTCACACCATCTGTGGTCAATCCTGAACGGTTCCTTCCAAGGTCACTATGGTCATATGTCCTCATCAAATACGTTTCCAATCCGTAATTGCCATTCTTCAAGCCATTCTTCAATTGTGGTGCGGACTTCTCCTTCCACAATACTTCACCTGAGACACACACTAAGAAGAATATGGCTCAGCAGGTACGAGATTGCAATGACGCGCTTGAGCTATAAATAAGCCCGTTTGGCTTTCGCCTTGCGTTACGCGGGAATAAATGTCTCCAAAAAGTAATGGTACCTCCTAAAAGATTCCTCGCAGAGAAAATCCATCGGGAAACCCTTACACAAGGTGAAGCACTAATTTTTTTTTCATAAAGCTCCGATAGGAAGGGCACAAGTCAAGGAACGTCACATGACGGAGCATGAGATTGAACCGGATGAAATGTAAAACATCTGTAGTTGAATTTACCTCAATTCCTAAAAATTCACAAATGTCCCGCAGAACGTGTTCCCGGCCATTTCTCCAACATCCTGTAATTTCATTCGACAGGAACATTTTTTTCTGGGCAATGTGCCGTCTGAGAGGTGGACAAACACTGTTCAACGAGAATGACAACAGAAATTGCCTCCACCAACAACGCCATATGGGAGCCTAACGAACTCCCGGCAGCAGAACAAAACGGTCAGAATGTTGTAACTGATTCCAACAGACTTTCGGGGCACAGATGATGACGAAATTACCGTTGACCACTTTAGGAAAATTGCTAATGGCACTCGAAATCGAAAAGAAAATCCGATCCTCGGCGGACTTCGTATAATAGATTCAACTAGCAGCCCATGGCCGCTACTGCGGAATTCTACCGTACAACGTTGCTGAGCAATGAGAAAAAAGGCTAAGAACAGTCTAAACCAAATTCCCGCTGCCAAAACTTGATCTACAGTTCATAAAAGAACTTTAGATGCATCAAAGAGAGACTTTGGCACAGCGTGCAACAGCTGCCAATGTGCACAAATTATACTCCAAGTTAGTTCCACATGGGTAAATTAAATAACATGGAAGGAACCATGAGAGGTCAAGAAAGGGGACAAACGTGGGAAAGAAACAGAAAGTTCATATCATAACGAACAAAAATAGTTCCGACGAACGGATTTGACCAACAAAGGTACAAACAAGTAGTGCTTCTTCAAAGACCACCTCGTCGGTAATGCCAGCATCAGTTTCGCCCAGTTTCGATTCATCAATAACCCGCTAGCTGGCCTTGTACAAATGCCATGCATGGATACTGGGTACAAATGCCATGCATGGATACTGGCTCCCTAAGTCCAACTTGATCAAATATCTCTCCTTGCGACTTTATTATAGTATGCTCGTTAGGGACTTGGCGTGGGCAAAGATGGTATGCCGACTTGGATTGACGCGTCCAGTGAAACTAGACAGCTAATGAAAGCAGCCACGAAGCACACCCGTGATCACCTCAACTACTATGGGTGCTCAAATGTCCGTTACACTTACACTATGACTAACAGCCATTGCCCCTTTTCACTTATACCACTAGTATTAAGACATTTGCGTTGGGTCTTTCACGACCACAGGCGTGTCGTTACTGAGGTCGTTCCCAATCAAAGACTCCGTAAACGCATTAGGACAGCTCCAATTTTTAGGGGTGCGGAAAGAGACCCAGGGTATCAAGATTGTATCAGAATTCAAACGGGAAAGGTAGCCTACCGATCGACGTCATCACCGTCATGACCGTCATGACCGTCCTTCACAGTGCCGATACTGTCATGTGTCCGCAATTCGCCTTCCAAGCAGGACGACACGTCCTCGACGACCTGAGTACTCATTCTTGGGACAGAATAAGCGCGTTTGCTTCTCACTTCGCAGACCCTATGCCGTTGGCCTAACAGCTTCTTCACCGTGTTACCCGAGATACAATCGCACGAAAAGCTCAGATGGATTGCCCTGTATTCGTGGAAATGGTGCACTGCCCACATCGAGTAAATCGAATTTCGTTTGCAGCAGCGCGCGTGTTTTCTGTCAATCGAATCGTTCGGAACGATTACCACAACAGGCTCATCTTGACGCAAGTCTCAATGATTTAACCACGAGATGCCTTGCGGACAAACGGCAACACTCGGCGAATGTCACCACTCGGCACAACTATTTACCCACGGACTTGGGTCATCGCCTGAATTTTTTTTGCACGTTCGATATGTGAATTCGTGTGGTGTCCACTAATTGCTTGCCAGTGTCACTTGCTCCATCGGTAACGAACAGCGACGCACTTCCCATTCCGAATTTTCATGCGCTGCTGCATCTGAACCACTTCATCCGCATCATAAACGAAAAGTCGAGTATACCCGAGTTAATGATTATGATTTGGAGGAAAGACATCATCGAATGGATGTAAATTGACGTCAAATGATTGACCTCGCCGGATGTTTTGAAGCAGCAAGGACCGGAAGGGTCAACAATCGTTCCACCAAAAGGAACCAAACGCGTATGCGCTGTTATGCTGCCTGATTGCCTCGCAAATATTGCGACCGTTTGCATCTTCCCCCATCGACAACGTTTTCAACTCGGGAGGGAAACTCATATGGGTTCGAATGGAACGTCGTAACACGATCATGAAAACAACTTTGTCGACGTCTTCACTTCGAAGCGGAGTAAGGCGAAACCAAGCACCTAACAGAGTATTCCAGCCAACGCAGCGCGAGTTGAAAGGTGGATTAACAGCCTTATGTTGATCTACAAATAATGCGTCTATTCTCTAAACGAAAAGTTCTTCATATTGTTCAATAGTTAGTGCTGACCTTCGCAGCCTCGCCGCTTCTCATTTTTTTTTTAGTCGTTTACCCAACTACATGAACGAATCACGACGAAGGTCTAGCCTATGACCCGGAAAGGCGCATCCTCGCAGGCCTATCGGCTTCCTAGCCCACGACTTGGAGGGGCTAAAGCTCCATAGGCTAGAGGCTATTATACTGATACAATGGAATGGATGGATAAGGTGATATTCTTTCAATACCAACTCGATACGCACATTTCACCCCGTCGCTCCCCCACTATGGCCTAAGCCTCAAATTGCCTTAGCCTAGAGCTCGATGCCTACATTAGACAAAACGTTTCGCGAGAGGCATAAAAAAAATCGGAGGTTTCCGTGAGCGGGACATGTTCCTGAAGGTGACTCTTTTCAAGCGGCGACATGAAGGGTTATTTGTCACTCATTCGTGAGAAGTTCTCCGTCTTTCCCAGCAATGGATCCGTTTTTCTCATAGGAATATTACTACATGTTCGTCGAATCCATGGGTCTTCAGGTTGAAAATATTCTTTTTGAAGAAAACGGCGTAGGCAGCTCAGTTGAAGTTTTTGGAGTTATGACTTTTTTCTTTTTTTTAGTAAAGACCGACGAATCGAGGTGGAGGTGATAGCTTCTCTTTCAGTTGGGAATTGAATTATCGGATATTCCTTGAGTCTTAACCGAGTCTGAACGAGCTTTGTGCAGTGGGCAGTTTTTTTTTTGTTTTTTTTTTTTAGCAAGTTCGACACTGTTCCTGACGGTTTAATGGCTCGAGCTGTAACTGGGGATGAGACGAAGTTACGGTTGAAGCGGTGGCTAATAGGAGCAAATGGACCCGTCGAATTCAAAGTTGAAAAGCCGGATTTCGTACAGCTCTGCGGGACTGCCCGTTGCCTAGTTTCTCTAGAAAATCACGTCCACCCTACTGTCCAGGCCTGTAGACTCTTCCTGTTCCCGAGATTATCCCTCGATAATCTTGGGATTTGAGTCCCAGAGTTTCCCCTTAAGTCTTCCGTTATTTTCGATGATGTGATACGCTCCTTCCTGTGTGCTGTTGGGATTTGGTGGAATGCATCTGATCCATGAAGGAGTTACATTAGGAAATCCGAATGTACCAATAAACTTGAAAAGACGAGAATGAGAAGGGGAAAAAAATATTTTTACCTTGTTCTATCATCTCCCAGAAAGAAATAGCTCACACTCTTTGAGTACCGCTCCTGTTTTCAGTCCTTAAATGTGACCTATGGCCAAAAATACCATTGCCTAATAGGCAACTGAGGCTTAGGTCCAAGATCGACGAGGTAAAATGTCCAGTACGCAAGGTGTTTACAGTATATCGCCCACTTCTGAGACCTTGCTGTGCTGTTTAGAACGCTGCTTAAGGCGTGAATCGAGCCGTGGCAGATTCCCAAACCTGGACCCAACCTATCCCGTGAAACATTTCATTGCTCCGTGTGAGTTCGTCCACGTTTGTCATCATTTCTACGGCGACTTTTGACCTGTGACCACACTCGCGCCCACTTCAAAAAAAAAGTTTGCACCATTTATACGCGCGCCGACGTGGTTGAAAGTTGGTTTCAACAGCACTCATTCGGGAAGAAGAGCAGCGACCCTCGCCCATCTCCTGCCGTTCTAATTTTAAGTGAACATTTTTTTACGGGTGCACCATCGTTCTCAATAAAGTCCACATGACGTATGAGGAGAATATTTATCTCTAATTTCTAAGCGGAAAACCAACGCCTGGTACGGTTATTTGTTCCGGCAATGACTTCTCAAATGGTCATTCGGCAAGCTCTTTAGCAATTGATGAAGTGGTATCGCTCAACTATTTCCCATCTCGTTCTGTCAAAGACTTACGGGAAGGAATTCCCCATTCTTCCGACAGCATATAGTTTTCCGTCGACCGATAATCCGCCGTGTCTAACTCGTCCGTATTTTCTTTCCTCATCCACGAAAATCTCTCATAACCCAAAAGCCGAAAGTCAAGCTCGATCGCAAGGGAGAACCCTCCTGCCTTGATGAGATCGCCTTGGCCAGATTCGAGAGCGAGTCTCGTTCGCCCTTGTGGAAGTTCAGGCATTATTTTCCATTCGAACGAACGTAGATCCAAACGCGTTTCTTCATGCCCTCATTGTGATATCAGATATAAACAGGATAGTGCAGGTTCGTGCCTGCATAACTTTTGCTTTCAAGCCGTCGGCGAAGCGCACAAAGGCTAAGAGAATTTGGGGAAGTGCAATCGATAACTTCTTCGAGAGTAAAATGCATATCTTTAAGAGGGCGAAACGAATAAGGTAGAGAACTTTTCAAACTAGCAGAAAAAGTTAGTTGCTGTTCTCAGGAGAGAGAGCTGTGAGCGGCATTGTTTCTTTTGTGTGGAGGGCCTCAAAAGTGGACTTTTAACGTTAACGTTAGGCCGAAAGCAAGGAGGAAGATATAGCACGAGCAGTTAATCGGTTAAGAAAAGTAATATCACAGATGGAAATGTTGAGGAGGACTTGAGTTGGGACGCAGAAAAGTCTTGTCACACGACGGAGAGAGCAGGCACGGCGTGAGACGAGAAACGAAAAGTTGAACAACCGATCACGGCAGAGGCGAGACGACCACTACACCACACCCTCCACCTCGAAGCCGGAAGACGAAGGGCGGCGTGACCGGCAGGTCACACCCCCAAAAATACAATGGAGGGCTACGCGGGCCCATCCCTGACATGGGCTGGGACCATGCAGGGCCGCGAACAAAATAATGCTCCGCGGGAGCCAAAGGGCTCTACTACGGTTATATTCGAATTTTTACTCATATGACACTACCTTGTTTTTAGGGAGTAAAACAGCTAACTCCAGTTTCGCTCCCTTTCTCGGGAATCACTCACTCTTATAAAAGAGTGTAAGGGCCTGGGTTCTTCCACCTTGTTTCACTCGAATGGTACGGTCATGATATAGCGTCTGCCACTCGAGTTTATGGCCCGATAGAACGAATTCACAGGTTGTCACGAATGACGACATAGACATTTATTGTGCTTCAATAAGCACTGCATGCACAGTAAAGGAAACAAATGGGGAAAACTTTTGAAGGATGTGTTTATGGGGTGCAGAAGAGACATCGTTTCTTAGGGAAAAAGCTTGGCTTAGACGAGCATTTTTCTGTGGATTTTCATTGCTGGAGGACACTAGCGAGGCGAACTTCTGCCGACTAGGATGTTGCCAGAAATAATCGGGTAGGTTTTTACGAATATATGCTGGGCACTTGAGAAGAAAATGGTATTCATCTTCCAGGGTCATGACCTTACTTACACATTCCACCGCGAAAATTCGCCGTCGGAAAACCTGACTGTGGGTTCATTTTCAAGCAGGGTTCAAACTTTAGATCCTGTTTAAGCAAAGGATTTAATGAGTTGACGATCTCCATCTGCCTGTCGATGGCAGTCAGCCTCATCCTAAAGCCACGAATGAATATATCGAGGTGTGTTGAATGGAACTGGCATCCTCCACCACGACTTCATTTAATTTACTCGCTCGTTTGCTCCCGTGTGTCTTGGATGGTGCATCTAGAATTTGATGGTGCATCCAGAATTTGATGGTGCATCATGTCCATCGTGATGCCCAAAAACGGTCTATTCACGCGATATTCCACCTCTGAACCGTGCAGGACTAGAGATGTTGCTTCGTTCGTATCTCCGTTGCGAGCGTGGAATTTCGAGATGAAATTGCTCGGGCCGGGCCAGAAAATGACAACTGGCTGCCCCATCACTCCACTTGATATCTGGAAAATAGCATCGTCACATGTTGCAGCCCTCGCCGTAAGTCTCCCTTAATGGTTTTTTTTTTTCCAGCATGAGCAGGACAGGATGATTTACAGTAATCAGGTACTATTGCACGAGGGCAGCTCTTCCCTTCTTTTTCGCTCTTATCACTGGACTGTTTCATTAGGATTCTGCGAGGATTGATGCGGAATTCCGTTCATAAACCTCGGATCCTAGTTTCTTCAGGTTCTCTTGGAGAGTGTCCATCGTCAGGCCGACTTGAATTCGATCAAATTTCACGTCTCGAACGCGTCGAAGCAATGCGCATATTTTGGTGATTATGCCCTTCAGCTCGTGCTGAAGGGCATAATCCTTCAGCTCGTGCATATTGAGAGTGAGTTTCATTGGGGCGATACGAAGCCGAAGTTACTGGAAATGTCGACGAGACCGGTTTGGAAAATCCTTCACCTGCAAGGGAAAAACGCTGACAGTTTTCAGCACTTCCGCGAGCCGCTTCTAGGCGCGCCTGGAAGTCGTAAATGGCTTCCAACGTGCCGTAAGGGTTTCTGGCGACATTCGCACCACGTTTAAGAGTTTTATCAATCTCACCTCTCGGTTAATATTAATAGTTCACACTGCTCGTGTGAGAGGCTTCAAAGGCTTCACCGAAGTTGGTTCCAACTCTTATGAGCACGAAGTATTCATAAGATAATTCACTTATGCTCTCCCTGGTGCATCACGAGCAACAGCCACAGTATTTCGTCGCTCCTGAATCGTCCCATCGGCCAGGCCGCTACGGAGAGTGAGATTGACGCCTATCGACTGGAATGAATCGATGAGAACATGGACTATCTTTACCCATCCGCCTTCATCCACGAGGCTTATTCTTCGTCCCAGTGCCTTCCGTGTGAAATTCTGCTCAATCACCCCGCATAAGAAAGACCATCCAAACATCGCTGAATCTCGAAAAAGTCTTCTTATATCGCTGCAGAGGCGTTTGAGCCCGAGACGATGGGCAACTCGAAGGGAGGCCAATGCCCCTTCCTCCCCTTCCTCCCCATCCTCCACCCTCGTTCCGTGGATGTAATCCATAACCGGCTTGAAGCCTGCCAGTTTGAGTCCATGAGCCCTTGAAGTCGGTGGAGCCAGTTTGAGTCCATGAGCCCTTGAAGTCGGTGGAGCCAGTTTTGAGTCCACGAGCCCTTGAAGTCGGTGGAGAACATTTCTCGAAAATGCTGGGAGACGGAAGTGTCCCTGTCAAGAATATTTTTGATCTTTGCGTGACGCTGTTTCTCTCGTCCAACTGCGGTCAGTCCTGAAGCATACGGAAATGATCCTTGCAAGGTCATCATGGTCATTTGTCCTCATCAAATGCTATTACTTTCTTTTATTTTTTACTTTTACAAGACCGTAATTGCCATTCTCATCGGTCGTGCGGACCTTTCCTTCAACATTTAGCCCGAGACACACCAGGAAGAATACAGAGGGTAACATGCAATGACGCACTTGAGCGCTAACTTGGCGAAAGTACGTCAGCGCCGATGTTTTCGACGAGACAGCATCGCCATGGAATCGGATCAACCGCGCCATTTTTAATTCCTGATATCAAAGGCGACCTTTTGCCTCTTCCGTGCATTACGCGGGAAGAAGGAAAATGAATTTCTCTAGAAAGGAACGGTATTTCGCAGAGAAAATCCATCGGGATGAGCTTCCGAGTAATATTTGTTTTAGCACAGATGGGACTTGATGGAACTTCAGGGCAAAATAGGACCCGTGGGCCATCTGATTATAAGGAGAAGTTTACACTAGATGCAATATCTATATTTAAATTTAAAAAAATTGCAAAGACATGGACGCTTAATAAAATAAAATTGCAGTCGTCAGCGGCCTCCGAGGTTTTTCCCGACCTTTAGAGTTTGCTGCGGCTGTCATGACAAAGGGCTGTGGCTGTCATGACAAAGGGCTGGATCATCTCATCCCTTGGTTCGTAGTTGTTACCCCTCGTATCTGAGTCTTCGATTGAAGCTCTCCCAACGTGATTCATTCAATTCACTCAATTCACCCAGGCACGATGAAAAACAAAAAAAAACTCCCTCCCCCGGGCGACATCGTTCCGTTCGCCTGGATGTAACGGCGATTGAATTGGACGAAATGTGAAACGTCAGCAGTGGAATCCGCTTCAATTCCAATACCTTCCAATACCGCCTCAATTCCAATACCTTCCAATACCGCCTCAATTCCAATACCTTCCGATACCGCATCAATTCCAATACCTTCCGATACCGCTTCAATTCCTAAAAATACACGAATGTCCCATTCCTCCAACATTCCTCCAACATTCCTCATCTCATTCGAAAGGGAAACGTTCTCTCGATTGGAGGCGATGGGCCGTGCGGGGGTGGCCGACGCTTTTCGCTGGGACTAAAACAATGCTTTCGCGTGTCGCCTGACTTCAACTAATTTTCACTTAAAACTTACTTTAAAAACTAACTTTAACTAAGCGCCACAGTCTACGAACTTTTCGGCAGCAGAATAACCGGTACTAACCGGCTTCCACGGCGTGGATGAGGACGAAATTACCGCTGGATGAGGACGAAATTACCGCTGACCTCTTTCAGAACGTTGCTTTTGTCACTCGAAATTGGAAAATTCAGTGGAAAATTCAGTCGCACGTCCTCGGTGGACTTCGCATAACACATTCATTTCCTCCAATTTTAAGGTTTGTGTAACTCCTTTGCGGTCCCAATTCAAGTGGCACCTTCCTTCAATGGAAAACAGAGGGAAGGGCCATTAGTCCGTTTTAATTAGTGAGATTTAATTAGTGAAAATGATTTTCCTTTTGAGGAAAACGACGAAGTCTGCAGGTATGAAGTCCCTCACAGCACTTCTCTTGAGAGAACCGAATCCGCGCAAAGACGGTTTATTCCTCGATCATTTCATGCAATAACATTCGAGACACACACAGTGTTCACAGGAGCCGTATGTAGTTATTGATAATATATCATTATTATCATATCATCATCATAAAAGATTATAATACCGCCCAGAGACAGGAAGCTTTTCGGTATGTTCGTTTAAATTATGTCAGTTACCACAGGTAAATAATTGACTATATGAGAGTCGTAAATCGGGTCGAACCAGTACAAAACGGAACGCGACAGATACATAACAGTTGTAATTAAAAGCAAGTGATTAAGGATGAACAGCGAAGAAATGCGGCGACCTCGCAGGCCCCCTAGCGCACTGGAGATCGACGACCGAGGGAACAGACCCGGAACCATTCTATCAACTTCGTCTCGGTCCCAACCGATTTGAAGAATCTTAGCCACGATCCTGTCTTTTAAGACCCGATCCTGTCTAAGACCCGATCCTGTCTTTTAAGACCCGATCCTGTCTTTTAAGACCCACGACAGAAAAATGAGCGAACCCATTTCGGATACAAACCAACTCGAGCTCGTAGTGGATGGAAGTGCCACGCACCTGCATCCTACGTCTTACGGTTGACGTCCTTCGTGTACTTTTCTCAGCCCCTTCCACTCGGCGTCCTTCAGTAATATTAATCCTTTCAGTCTCCCACCTTGGGCTAAGGCAGCACGATTATGCCAAAATGTCCGATTATGCCAAAATGTCCGATTATGCCAAAATGTCCGATTATGCCAAAATGTCCGATTATGCCAAAATGTCCGATTATGCCAAAATGTCCGATTATGCCAAAATGTCCGATTATACCAAAATGTCCGATTATGCCAAAATGTCCGATTATGCCAAAAAGTGACTCGATGCGGGTGAGACGACGACGACGATCACTCGCCTGGTATATGCGCTTCCGTCTGTCCCCATCCTGAAAGGGTCTTCCACCGGCGCGTTCGTTCGTCAAGTAGCAATTTCCCCTCGTGCAGTGTCGTTCAGTGTCGATGTGCATTTTGATCCACGACAAAAACAGGAGCGTTAGAAGGAAATGCTCAAGGGACGATCGCCTCCTTTCTCTGTGATCTTAATCACTCATTCACAGTCGAATCGAATTCCTTGATTGGCCCAAAGGAAGCGAAAATGACTTGAGGACGATTTCATCGTCTCAGGTGCTGCCATCACTTTCTTCGTGGATTCAATAATAACTCGAAATGCTTCTGTGGTCGACATTGTTGCAAGTGCAAGATGGCAACCGGTTGCCATCTTCAATCGTGTTTCTGTCAGAAACTGCGGCTTGTCCTGCACCAAATTAAACGCAGAATTGCCAACGTTTCAAGCACAAAAAAATTTTCAATAAAAAGAAATTCACTTGAACCACATTTAGCACCATCTAAACGTGGCGAGGGAAACTTTTGCATTCCCTTAAGTATTTATATCCGATTTCAAAGGGAAAATCGAGTTTGTTCTTCGATTACTCGTCCCTTCCGAGAACTTTTAAAAGGTCATGAGGCAAGCTCTCTCGCAATTGGTGAAATCGTATCTCTCAGCTATTTCCCATCTCGTTCCATCAAAGGCTTCCACGGAGGAATTCCTCAATCCCCCGACGGCGTACAGCTTTCCGTCGAACGATATCAGGCCGTGTCTCTGTCGTTTTTCCGACATGCTCGGCCGTTCCCGCCAAGCCTTTCCTCTTTCGTCGTAGAGGAAGACCTCTCCTCTGACCCCGGCGTGGAATCCCCCGGCCAGGACGAGGTCGCCCTCGTGAGACGCGAGAGCGAGGTCGTGCCTTCCTTGAGGAGGCTCAGGCAACACCTCCCATTCGGGCGAGCGGAGATCCAAACGCTCGTGTCTCTTCTGCGCTTCTTTGTACCATCCGCCGACGACGTGAAGGCAGGAGTCGTGGAGGCACGCGCCCGCCCTGTACCAGTTATGCCTCGCGGCGCTGAGCGGCATCCACCGCCGCGACTCCAAGTCGAAGCGGAAAACCTCCTTCGTCTGAGAGCGACTTTCCTCCCTCCCGCCGCAGACGTAGAAGTATCCAGGGGAGGAGGCGGTTGCCGGCCACTGAAGGGAGGAGGGAGGCTCGGGTCCTTCCGTCCATTCCGCCTTCTTCAGGTCGAAGATCTTCATTTCGCCTAATCCCGTCACAAACAATTTCCTGTCGGTCGCAATGAAAGCTCGGCGAAAATCCGTGTCTTCGCTGTATGGATAATGAGTTAACTCGTTCGAGGACCAGTTATGCGGGCTGATGCGAAAGATTTTCATCTTGAATTTCTTCTCCACCAGGCACCAAAACGAAGGCGGTATCGCTCTGCATTTGGTCTCGTTTTAGGGGCGGGAACGTCGAAGCTCGGGAATATGGTTGCCACTCGCGGGAATGTGGTTGCCACTCGCGGGAATGTGGTTGCCACTCGCGGGAATGTGGTTGCCACTCGCGGGAATGTGGTTGCCACTCGCGGGAATATGGTTGCCCCTCGCTTCTGCGATGGTGGCGAGACATCTCGGATCGCCGTTGATGATTGAGTCCTCGAGCAACGCCGTCTTCAGGTATTCATCAGGCAACAGGGTGAGACGGATTTTGCGGAGGAGATCCGGCAAATGGCAACTCCTGCTTCCATCGTGATCCACCCATTTCCTCGCGGCTTCATAAACTTCCTTCTCGGAGTCGACTTCCAACTCATCTCGGTCCAGGAATAACGTCAAGGTCTCGAACGAGACGCTCAGGAAGTCCTTCGTGTCGATTACTCGGTTGAAGCAGAGCGAAACGTGTCCAATGGCAGCCTCCCTCAGGTCCTTGAAGTCACATCGTTCTGCAATTTGGAGGATTCGGAAAGCATTGTCAGGATTCAACAAATTCTTGACGGTCTTGCCGATTTTGCTGCAGAGGCGTTTCAGCCCGAGACAATGGGCATCTCGAAGGGAGGCCAATGCCCCTTCCTCCCCATCCACCTCCACCCTCGTCCCGTGGATGTAATCCCAAACCGGCTTGAATCCGATCGCGGTGAAGCCCTCCAAACTGACCTCCCTCTGGGAGTAGTCCTTGAAGTCGGCAGAGAACATCTGGCGGAAGTAGGGGGAGACGGAGGCGAGGATGCCTCTGCAGGAATGGAATTTTTGACCCTGGACGAGAATGACGACGTCGCACCAGCTGGGTCCCGCCCTGAAGCACTCGGAAATGTTCCTTGCAAGGTCATTATGGTCATTATGTCCTTGTCAAGCACTATTAGTTTCCTATTCGAGGCGGAAGTAGTCATTCTTACCGTTGGCGTGGACCTTTTCATTTGAGAATTATTTTTACCTATAACACACCATGAACAGAAGTCGATGGCACTGCTGGCACGAGGACACGGAAATTCCGCCTATAAGCAATGACGCAAAGAGGCTGTCATCTGGCGATGGTACTCGAGGGCAGAGTGTCTGATGAGGGCAAAGTGTCTGATAAGATTACTTCACCTTGGGAACGGAGAAATCATGCTTTCTTTCTACATTCCGAAGTCCGAAGACGTCATTAAGTTTTTCCCATTTCCATCACGATAAGATTCCTGCCTCCATCAGACGAAGATAATCCGGAACGACGAGGTGGGCCCATCGGTCTGACGAGGTGGGCTCATCGGTGTGGAGCGATTGCGTCCCACGGTTCCCGAAAGGCTGCCCGTGATCCCTCTTTGGTTCTCGGTCGTCGCTTCCTGTTGCCAGACTTGGGAATTCTCCAGGTGTTCTCGACCAGTGGTATTTCTGGACCGTGCTGGCCGTGGTTGCACCGCCATCGGCTGGTTCGAGAACGATCGGGGAGTTGTCTGGGTGGTGTGACGGGGGGCGCCGGCCCGGTGGAAGGTTGTCTGGGTGGTGTGACAGGGGGCGCCGGCCCGGTGGAAGGTTGTCTGGGTGGTGTGACAGGGGGCGCCGGCCCGGTGGAAGGTTGTCTGGGTGGTGTGACAGGGGGCGCCGGCCCGGTGGAAGGTGAGGTCGCCGTCGGAGTGCAGTGCTTCCACCGATGGAATGAAGGCATTCTCCAGGATTTCGATGCATTTCTTGCCATTTGTCCCGTCGAGGAAGTGTCAAGGAAGGGCCGACGCCTTTGCTGCTCGGGCTGTCTGGGGATTTTGATGCGTCGGGTTGATGCATTTGGGATGAAAAGTGCATGTACGGGCAAATGCCGATGCAGATGATGAAATTGGATTCGTCGCTCCGTACCGCTTCATTATAAACTACCAATGGCCGGGACCGTGAACCAGTACAAGGCAAAAGAGTTCAAGGTTAGGAATTCAATCCGAAAACACTGTAAATTCGTTCGTCAGCACAAGCATGTAGGCTAAAAAAAATTTTTTTCGGGTGACTGCTCAAAGGCCATGGGTGAGACTCGATTTTTTTTCCTTAAAAGCTCCTAGAGGAATATGCGACAGCGGATTTATTGATATGGGAAATGATTAACACATTGCGTACCGGACATTTTACTCCGCCGATCTGCCCTGAGCTACCATAGCCTTAAGCTCGATGCCTACTGGGCCATGACTTTTTTTGCCATAAGTTAGGCAAAAGGACTCACGAAAGGAATCGAATACGGAGCTCTCCGTGAATGGTACGCATGAAGTGTTAAAGAGTGAGAGAAGGCGCGGAAGCACCTATCGATTCGAGGCGATAGGCTAAATATTCGTAGCCAAACGCCCTATAACGTCAGACAAACTAGAACATCGTAGGCATAGATTAGTCTTGTGGGGGATACGTAGTGGACCATCAACCCACGAAACCAAATACAAACCATGTGAAACTGGACCTGAAAAAATGGAGCAAGTGCATCAGAATTCCTTCGAGACGCACGAGCCCCATGGCATATAACATTGAATCCACATTGAATCAACGTCCGGAAGTTGGATTAAACGTCCGGAAGTTGAATCCACATTGAATCGATGTTGTTTGAATGGTCTATGGGGTGAAGCACTCTCACGCGCTTGGTTTAGTTCAACTAGACTTCGAACACGCCAGTTGCACGAATGTTCCGTGAATATTTGTATTTTTTTTTTTAGATTCGACGTGGAGGTTTCTGGGGGAGCACTGTCGTTCTCGATGGAGGCCGATGTGCGGTTCCATTGAAATTCCGGGAATTCCTTCGCTTCATTCATTCCTTTCTCTGATCGTGAATGAAAGAGAGGGGGGGGGGGAGGTCGATGCGACTCCCATTCATCATGCCGTTCGTCGCTTTCGAGGATGCGGGGCGACTCTCATCTGGTTGTGCTCTTCCGTCGTATTGGGATTATCTCGTTTGGCCGGCGAAAGATTCTGGTGAATGTTGGAAAAGGAGTTCGTGACCTTTGGAAGCTTGGATGTGCCGCAAGCAGTTCGCCTTTCGGAATAGGGAAATCATGTGGATGAGGAAATTCTATAATTTGATTCCATTAATGAATTCCATGGAAAATTTCCATGAATGACGAAATTCTAGGAATGAAGGAATACTTCATCTTCGGGTTTTGATGGACATATTGATTCGATTTCCCTCCATCCAGAAGAAACTGCACTTTGGAGGGGAAAATTCTGCCCGGGGCCTCATGACAGCTGAAAGGGGGGGGGAGATGACGCCTTTCCCTCCGGCAGTTTTTGAAGGTTTTATTTTTTTAAGATGAATTTTATGGGCGGAATTTTCTGTTGATCAGGGTATATTTCAGGTTTGCAAAAAAAAAGTTTTCAGCCTGAGTTTTTGTATGTGAGAGGGCGTTTTGAAAAATTGCATCATCGCAGTGGCAATATTGCGCGCCAGCGGAACCCCTCAATCTCGAAAACAAATTTGAAATACATGAGAAGCCACACACGATCATCACTGACGCCTATAATTAGCTCAGACGCATATAATTAGCTCAAAAACGATGGCTCCTCTCCGACATTTCCTGCGAATTTCCTCGAGCGCAAAAACAAGCACAACGCGAAAACACAAAATAATCCAAAACCTGATCCTGCCGATAGCCTCTCTTTCCCTCGCAACGCCACGACTACTTCCAACGAAGAAAGAGGGAAACGAGCTGGATTAGAGGAATCCACGAGGGGAAGACGCGGGAATCTCATTAAGGCGATTAAGGGAGGAAATCAGCGCGTAAGAGGATCGAACGAGGATATGCGATGTAGAGATGATAGAAATTTGGACTTCCTATCGTGTTCATAACATGCTTTGTCTCGTGAAAGATACCGTGTATATATATATATATTAATATACGTATATACCACATATATAAGCAGACGGAACGGCTACGTCGATCCACAGGCCTTAGCCTTAGACGCTTCTGGTAAGGCCTGGTAGCAGAAGTCAAAGTAGCTCACTTAAAGTACAAGGTGTATGCTTCGCACCTTGAACCGTAAGAGCCGATTTCGCCTTTTAAACAACTGATGTAACTGTTATGGAGCTGGATAGGGCAATCAGAGATTAAGAAAACGATTGCGGGGGACAGCCGAGGCCTTTGCAAAAGAAGGCGACGACATTTCGAGGCTGTTTCGGCATCGACCGTATTCCAAGCGCGTTGAGTAAACCCGCATGATTGCGCGCGAGAGTCCCATTCACATCGCCAATATTCTCCAATGGAACACTTAGCATCCGACGCGACGAGAATGGGCGGTCCTCCCCATAGTGCGACCTCCGACCTCCATCGGACGCGAGCCCTTTAAAGTTTAAAGGGACAGGCCGTGCTAGGAGAGACTTCCTTCTGGAGGCATCAGCCGATGCGCCTTCTGGAGGCATCAGCCGAAGCATCGCAGTGGATATTTCCTTCTCCCCGCTGATCGTTCCGATGGTTTCTTCCCTTGGTTCGGTCGCCTAGCAGATGAAACGTCGATTCGTGCCGTGAGAGGCCGAGAGCGCTTCCATATCGTGCCCGATCGTGCCCGATCGTGCCATCTTGGAAGTCCAAGATCTCCATGTCCCTTGGAAATTTTTTAGACGTTTTCGGAGAGGAAATCCAGCTCGCTTCAGGAATCCTCGTGATTTCTCGATGGGAGATCCCTCCCTCTTGCAACTTTATGGATCTGGATCATCTCCATTGTCCCAGAAAGATCATCCTTTCGAGACCTAAAATCGATTTAAAAAATTTAAACGAAGCGAAATGTTTGCGCGGTGTGCTTCAACGAGGATTTTTTTTGAGGTGAGGAATTTGATATATCCGTACGCTTCTCCATTTCTATTTTTCCCCGAAAGGCCGTGAAATCTCTCCTGCTGTGCGACTTCGCTGCATATTATGGATGAGACTGAAATATATAACCCCTCTCATCCGAAGCCATCCAAGGTCAGGACAGTGAACGGGAAACGAGGCCTCGAAATGTAGAGATGCGCCTGATACAAAGGAAAACATTTTTTTTTTTTAGCACGAATTGGAGCCTCAAAAGCGGGGATACTCGAGCAAATACGGTAAATACGGTATGATCCAGTCCCACGAAACGAATCCTCACAAGTGTGAGAGGAATCCGCGACAGCATTGGCCTCGGACGCACAATGGAAGCGGGCTGTCAAATAGTGCCTAACTCATCAGGCAAATTTTTTTTCATCTAACTTGGGGGAAGGCAGAGTCGAAACGCCCGTTTCCATCAATTCATGGGATCATCAGAGGCCTTCGAGTCCGTTTTCCGTTTGAAAGCACACAGTCTGCCCCCACTCTACCCGATTCGCCCGGCTGTTCACGAAAAAAAAAAAAAAAAATCGATTGAGATTTTTTGCGCCCGGGAATTCTCTGATCGGGCAAACACGAGCTTCCTCCGTAGGCTTTCGCTAAAAAGCCAAGGTCATCGGTTTCCTTTGAAGGCCCATCCCGATTTTTACTTCCTGTAAAGGACCATACCAGGAAACATTTCATCCTCGCCCCGGCTCTGATATAGTCCAATTTCACTGCTGATTATGATAAACTAGATGAGTGACCGACAAAGGAAACTTGTAAACTCATACGCCCCCCTTGCCTCCTCCTACCTCCCTCCCTCCCTTCCTACCTCCCTCCCTCCCTTCCTACCTCCCTCCCTCCCTTCCTACCTCCTCCCTCCCTTCCTACCTCCTCCCTCCCTCCGTCCTCACACCCCAGAGACTGATCCGGAATCGGAATCTGCGAAGACCATTCCGGACCATCGTCTTCAGTTTCATCGAGTGAATTTCATGTTCCACATACGAAGCGTGGAACTTGGCATTCTCGGCTAAAGCGGAAAATTTGTTGACTACGAACTGTTATGGAGCTGGATAGGGCAATCAGAGATTAAGAAAACGATTTCGGGGGACAGCCGAGGCCTTTGCAAAAGAAGGCGACAACATTTCGAGGCTGTTTCAGCATCGACCGTATTCCAAGCGCGTTGAGTAAACTCGCATAATTGCGCGCGAGAGTCCCATTCACATCGCCAATATTTCTCCAATGGAACACTTAGCATCCGACGCGACGAGAATGGGCGGTCCTCCCCATAGTGCGACCTCCATCGGACGCGAGCCCTTTAAAGTTTAAAGGGACAGGCCGTGCTAGGAGAGACTTCTGGAGGCATCAGCAGAGGCATCGCAGTGGATCTTTCCTTCTCCCCGCTGATCGTTCCGATGGTTTCTTCCCTTGGTTCGGTCGCCTAGCAGATGAAACGTCGATTCGAGCCGTGAGAGGCCGAGAGCGCTTCCATATCGTGCCATCTTGGAAGTCCAAGATCTCCATGTCCCTTGGAAATTTTTTTAGACATTTTCGGAGAGGAAATCCAGCTCGCTTCAGGGATCCTCGTGATTTCTCGATGGGAGATCCCTCCCTCTTGCAACTTTATGGATCTGGATCATCTCCATTGTCCCAGAAAGATAATCCTTTCGAGACCTAAAATCGATAAAAATTTAAACGAAGCGAAATGTTTGCGCGGTGTGCTTCAACGAGGATTTTTTTTTTGTAGTATGGACTTATATCCGTACGCTTCTCCATTTCTATTTTTCCCCGAAAGGCCGTGAAATCTCTCCGACTTCGCTGCATATTATGGATGAGACTGAAATATATAACCCCTCTCATCCGAAGCCATCCAAGGTCAGGACAGTGAACGGGAAACGAGGGTTCGACCGGTCTTTCCCCCCTTGTCCCCGAGGCCTCGAAATGTAGAGATGCGCCTGATACAAAGGAAAACATTTTTTTTTTTTAGCACGAATTGGAGCCTCAAAAGCGGGGATACTCGAGTAAATACGGTATGATCCAGTCCCACGAAACAAGTGTGAGAGGAATCCACGACAGCATTGGCCTCGGACGCCCAATGGAAGCGAGCTGTCAAATAGTGCCTAATTCATCAGACAAATTTTTTCCATCTAACTTGGGGAAGACAGTCGAAACGCCCGTTTCCCTCAATTCATGGGGTCATCCGAGGCCTTCGAGTCCGTTTTCCGTTTGAAAGCAAACAGTCTGCCCCACTCTACCCGATTCGCCCGTCTGTTTACGAAAAAAAAAAAAAAATCGATTGAGATTTTGCGCCGGGAATTCTCTGATCGGGCAAACACGCGTTTCCTCCGTAGACTTTCGCTAAAAAGCCAAGGTCATCGGTTTCCTTTGAAGGCCCATCCCAATTTTTACTTCCTGTAAAGGACCATACCAGGAAACATTTCATCCTCGCCCCGGCTTTGATATAGTCCAATTTCACTGCTGATTATGATAAACTAGATGAGTGACCGACAAAGGAAACTTGTAAACTCATACGTCCCCCTTGCCTCCTCCTACCTCCCTCCCTCCCTTCCTACCTCCCTCCCTCCCTTCCTACCTTCCTCCCTCCCTTCCTACCTCCTCCCTCCCTCCGTCCTCACACCCCAGAGACTGCCTTGTTCCTTTCAATGGTAATAAAATGAGGCATCCTTTCGCAGTCGGCAGGTGGATGGAAAATTTTTCACAGGTGGCAAAAGATGCCGCCGCGCAGGGTATTTGGATACGGACCATAGGCAAATAAATTTAAAATAAATAATAAAAAAACAGCGGGGAAATGATGCCGAAAATCCTCGAATTTCTCAAAATTCGAGAGATTTCCTCCCTTTTTTTTGGCCTTAACTCCCTGGGATTATCTGATCTGGACCCTCGTCACGTTTCCGCGCTTGATGGGAAATCGACGCGGCATGAATTTTTTTCCCGCCCTGTGAAATTCTCGAGGGCGAAGAGGGTCGCCGGGTACGACGCGATACATGATCGCTTCCAGGCGCGCCTGGAAATCCCACGAGGGCACTCCGGTTCCGGAAACCGGTCGAACAGGATTTAAACTGGTCGTGAACTCTTGTGACCTAGAGTGACCTTTAACCCTTTCCCACTATGCCCTTTGATATTTGGCAATTTCGCAATTAGTGAGCGTCTAATTGCCAAATAATCCTAACTCGGGAGTAACTGCCGTTCGAAAAAGTTTCAACCGGGAGAAATCCGAAGCGATGTCTCGAGCTTGTGCCCTTTATGGATGATGCCCTTTCATGAAGGCCATTGAAGGTCTTTTTAAGGAGCGTCCTCGCTCGGAGAACTTGAAAACGCAATTTCAAGTTCCCAATCTGGTCGGGCCACGACGCACGTTCGGCGATACAATGTATCGCGGTGATGCATTGTATCACCGCGATGCAACGGTTCCATAACGACATCAGCGACCTTGATTGGCCTGGAAAATCTAATTGCAGTCCAATATTGGCGAGATGTCGTTAAAATTTCCGAGGGAGCAACTTCCCTCAAATGATTTCCGACGTTCTAATCGCGTTCTAAAAATATAAATATAAATAATATAAAGGACATATAAATGAAAAAAAAGGCCTTAATCACGGTCGGCACGTGATACCATTCCGATGAAAATCTGAGCGACGATGCATCCCCCTTGCCGGGAGAGAGAAAATCAGCCTGGGTTAAGCGTAGCCCTCCTCCAAGGCAGTTCTAACTTCTGCATTCGTAGGAGGTCCGTGTGAGAGTCGCTGCTCTAAGAGGAGCAAGGTTAAGGGAGAATTAAGGGAGATGAGTGAGGGGGGAGGCCGAGGAGGGCCATGGGGAGGGCCTTCTTTCCTCGCCTCCACCGCCGTTTTCTTTGGAAAGGTATAATCTCCAGCGTCCCTTGTGCGAATGCGGCCATCTGCCGGATTCCCCGGGGAGATGCTCCCTCGCGTCGGGTGCGAATGGTGCTCGGCGTGATCGATGATCTGGAACTACTTAATTAGCCATAAACTCTGGCAACGTGCGGCCTTGCAGAATGAGGGTAATGGCCTCGTACGTTCCTTATTCCCCGTAATTTAAAGGGCGGAAGCGAGGCTTCCTCGCAGGAATTGTTTAAAGGGGAGGGAGGCAAACGAAGGAAATGAAATTTTGCTGACCTTGGGGAAAGGGATTAGGGAGAGCCGGATCATTCGAGGTTATGGGGCTAGCCCTAATCCTCTGGGGGAAATTTGCTGGGTTTCCCCGCTAAGCGTGTCGGGCAGACACGCTTAGCGGGGAAACCCAGCGCAAAATAAAGGACATTATTTCCGCGTAAGAAATTACACCATAAATCCCAGTAACGTTCCGTGACGTAACGTTCCGTGACAATATCCAGTTCCATTCTCATTCCGTTGCTGGTGCGGCGACATGTGTGATTAGGATTAGATTAGGATTGTACAGGGTGACCCAGAAGCGATCACTCGCTCTTCAAAGCCCCACAAACTTAAAATGGTTGCAACTTCATCAAAGAACGAGCGTTAACCATCACATTCGTGAGCAACAGTGAGCACTCGTGAAGTGATAGCGCAGAATGCAAGAAGAATTTTGGGAGCAAGTGCAGACACGAAACCGTCCACGAAAGAGGAATATTGTCGGAATGTAATCGCCCAAGGCAGCTCATGCCTTCAAGAAATGTGACAACTGTTGAAGCGAATACTCCCCCCCCCCCCCCCCCCCCCCTGGAAGTCACGACAGCTCGGAGAGTTGGCAGCGGAGTGCTGACGGGGGATTTGGGAGGGACTAGAAGGAAGTGATCTGTCTCGTTCTCGAGAGCCAGGTTATTTCACGGCCTGATGAAATGGCTTGCAGGGGGAACTGATGAAATCGCTTGCAGGGGGAACTCATCTGCAGCTCACGCTTCGTTCGGGTGAGGGAAGACGTCGCAAATGGAATCCCCGCTACGATGATCGATGTCACGCAAATCGTAAAAAAAAAAAGAAATAGCGTCAGCCGCGATCGTTTCTCACACGAAAGAGCAAGGAAAGGGGAAATTCTATTATTATCCAGGATTTCCACCTCGGAAACGGCAGCTGTGCCACCCGCCCGTCAGAGACTTACCCCGGGACTGCCAATAAGCCATTACAGAGCCACGCCATTACTGAGCCACGCCATTACGAAGGCCCCTGGGAAGCACCCCAGGCACCAGGTTGCCTGCCGTCTCGAACAAGCAGATTCCACCTCTCCACGCGATAATTGGCATAATTGGATAATTGGCCAGTGGCAGGCATCGTCTTGTTCAAAATGGAAGAGCCGACGAATAAAATAATTAATTAAATTACACCTTACCATTATCATCTTACATCTTATGCTTTCGAGAAGATGAAAAATTCATCAAAGGCTAAAGAACTGAGTCATAACGAAGTTACTTTCAGATAAGGTATACAAAGAGAGAAATATGCGCAATTTATGCCGATTAAATTTTTCGGAGAAAACCATCGGAAAATGGAATCGATGAGCACTTCCGGTTTGAAACGATTCTGAATGAGATCCGTAGCTTCCACTCTCGCATACATAAAATAAAATAAATTAAAAAATAAATAAATAAATGCAGAATATTATATATTGAAAAAAAAGCATCGAGGATAACCTTATGCCCCCATTTCTAATTTTCTCCCGTCCCTTCTAATTGCATGTCCATAATCTAGGATCCGCGCAGCGAGCACCAATCGCGCCAGGCAATTTCATTTTCTCCCAACCAAAATCCCACCCGCGGAATGCCCCACCCGCGGAACGCCCCACCCGCGGAATGCCCTCGCCCTCCTTCGCCTTTCCTCTCGACGGGAACGGGCGCAGAGCAGCGAGGGATTTCCATTTCTTCTGCTGCCATTGCATCCATTAAGTCGATGACTCAATGCCAGCTGGAATCGTGTATTGCCTCCTTCGAAGGTCTAAAAAATGGGGAGAAAAGTGATCTAAAAAAATGGAAAAAAGTGCCGCGTGTGTTCCGGGGTGGAACTCGAAATATATGACAAGGAATTGATAGGCAGATATGGATTGCCTCGAAGTGAAATCCTGCGTCTGTTGCCGGACGAGCTACGAAGATCCACTCGCAGAACGCGATCAGCTTTCCAAGTCCTCATTGCTCTGAGGTATTATGCAGATCAGCTTTCCAAGTCCTCATTGCTCTGAGGTATTATGCAGATCAGCTTTCCAAGTCCTCATTGCTCTGAGGTATTATGCAGCAGGAGATTTCCTCCGCGAAGCGACCCCGTCGGTAATGGCAAGCACGAATCAGAAGCCGGTGAAGAAGTTATTGTGAACAGAAAAATCTTTCATTCAATAAACGTTCAAGGCATCTGCAACTCAGGTCTTCTGGGACATCGTTGCCAAATGGCCAGGAAGTAGACATGACAGCTTCGTCTGGAATGTGTGTGACCTCAAAGTGCGATTTGAGAATGGGGATTTCGGGAACGGATATCTGCTTGGTGACAGTGGCTGTGCCCTTCAAATGTGCTTCTTGGCCCCCATCATGAACGATTCTTCTTCCGGGAGAAAGTACAATAAAGCTTTCGAGCAGATAAGATACATCAACGATCGTTTTTTGGGGCTCGGCAGTCGAGATTCGGGTGTCTGCTCGAGTCATGCGGATCGTTGCCAGTTACGCCTGGAAATATGTTGCAAATTGGTTGTGGCTTGTGCGATACTCCACGACACATGCAGAAGAGCTGGAGTTCCAGACCCTGACGTTGAATCAGAAGATGCTGACTTAGGAAGCTCAGATGCAACTGCATTAAATAATGCCAGGCTCTTCGAGAGACAGTATTGCGAGACACTTTCAATAAAGTAGTCAAATTCTGTCTGAGAAAAATGTTAATCTTATTATGAAGAGTCCTGACAATTTAAAAAGCCTGTTTTTTTTTTTAAATAGCCTATTAGGGTGATATGTCCTCAGTCAACAGGACGCTGCGTCAAATATTATGCATTCCAGTTACGCTAATAAATATCCTCTAACTTCCTAATAGCAGCACATAGCGTCATAATAAATAATACTCTTCTATTGAATAGTTATGGCCCCCAGGTACAGATCTGCCGTTCCACTGCCTATGTCACAGGAATCAGCTTCCTTCGCTGAATCCTAACCATCCAATTCAAATTTGAAAAAAAAAAAACTACCGGCATATAATCGGTCTACGTAAATACCCTGAAAACCATACAATATCTATCGATGGTTTGCGCGTCCGAGTTTTACGAAGATGGGAAGAGAGTATTTGCAACAAATGTTGTTGCAGCCTTTGAAGAGCTAGTGGACTCTGAATACTATGCGACGAATGAAGCATTGCTGCGTCCAGTCTTGGATTACTTCGAGGACACTTGGATTGGGCGCCCCGATAGGAGAGGTCAGAGAAGAGAACCACTGTATTCCATCAGCTTATGGAACTGTTATGAAGCTGCTCGAGATGGATTACAAATAATTCAGTCGAGGGATGGCATCGTGGCTTCAGCCGGCTCCTTGGGGCTAATCATCCTTCTGTCTGGAAGTTTATCGATTATTATTATTATTATTATTAAGGAACAGAGCCTGAATGAACTCAGGATGGAGCAATATATTGCAGGACAAGACCCTCCTCCGAGCCGCAAAATTTATCGTCAATGCGCTCTCCGAAGCAACTCTATTGTTTTGGATTATGAGCAGCGGCCCTTGAAAGAGTACTTACGCGGGATTGCACATAATTTCAATCTCCAGGTGTAATTTTGTTCCGTGCAATGACAGGCTCCTCTTTTCAACATATTCTCCTTATCGTTGCCAAAAGCTGATACCTTATTCTAATTCATTTTTTTTTGTATTTGGCCTCCCTTGATGAGGTTTGAAATCCTTTTGACTATTGACTGTGTGTGTCAATAAAATTCAGAAAAAGTCGGTACTTTCATTAAGAACTGGAACCAAGTAATACATTATAGACGGATGATTAGCACCAAATTGCTTGCCGAAGCCAATATGCCATCCTCAACCTGACTTCTATCAGTCATCCTGGATTGATAGTCGATTGCAGCAAGGCCCTGCGGAAGATGCGTAACAGTAGCGATCTCAAAAAAAATCTGAGGGAAAATAAAAACTTGTCGACGTTTCATTTCGTCTATGTATTGTCACGTCGATGTTTTGTCATGTCGATGTTTTGTCACGTCGATGTTTTGTCATGTCGATGTTTTGTCATGTCGATGTTTTGTCATGTCGATGTTTTGTCATGTCGATGTTTTGTCCCGTCGATGTTTCGTCGTCGATGTTCTGTCGTTTCGATGTTTTGGCGTCGATGTTTTGACACAGAACCAGGTTAAAGTCGATGCTGAAATTGGTGCCCACCAGCTTGTAAAAATGGTACTAATGTCTGGATACAGTTCATGGAACCGCTCGCGGCATTTTTTCCAACGAGCTAGTAACCGAAAGAAAAGCTTCACAATGTTCATTCTTTGCCCCAAGGAAAACGGCTGCTCCCTTCCAGCTGCTCAAATGCGTGTCTTGCTTTCACATGTCTATGAAATCGACTTCGAAGGAAAAACCGTTTACGACAGGTTTAAGGCAAGGAACGGCTCTGTGTGATTGGTCAATTAGTGGTTGGCGACCAAGGCGGCCGGAAGACAGCTCGGACGACAGAACTTCGGTCACTTTTACAGGGGCTACTCAGGACACGATATCCAGTTGGGAATGTTTACATTGTACTATGATATATGAGCAGTTTCACGTTCACGCAGTTGAAGATGCAGTTGCTAACCGGACAATGTATGCGTTGTCTACAGCTTCTTATCTCAACATTCCACTACAGACCCAAGTCCCTTCATATCTGAGGGGAGACCTTGTCACTCGCACTTACCGAGCTCCCCCATTTCGACGCGTGCAGTGCTGTGTCATTACTGTGTCATTGCTGTGTCATTAAAGTCCGCGTCAGCAACTGTCATATTTGCCACTGCATTTCATTCCGACGAAAAGGATGGACACTGCGGCCCGACGGATGATTGTGATCGAAAATGACTTGGAGGATCACTACGGTCTTGCGACAAACATTTACGAGTCCTTCAAGACGGGACCCAGCTGGTGCGACGTCGTCATTCTCGTCCAGGGCCAAACATTCCATTCCTGCAGAGGCATCCTCGCCTCCGTCTCCCCCTACTTCCGCCAGATGTTCTCCACCGACTTCAAGGACTACTCCCAGAGGGAGGTCAGTTTGGAGGGCTTCACCGCGATCGGATTCAAGCCGGTTTGGGATTACATCCACGGGACGAGGGTGGAGGTGGATGGAGTGGAAGGGGCATTGGCCACTCTTCGAGATGCGCTTTTTCTCGGGCTCAAACGCCTCTGCAAGAAAATCAGCAAGACGATCGAGACATTGCTGAATCCTGACAATGCGTTTCGCATTCTCAAATGTGCCGAACAGTGCAAAAGCATGGATTTGAGAGGTGCTGCCATCGGCCTAATATCGATCCGTTTCAACCAGGTCACCCACACTGAGGATTTCCTGGGCATTTCTTTCGAGTCTCTGGCATCGTTATTGGATCGAGACGACTTGAAAGTTTCCTCCGAAATGGAAGTTTACCAAGCGACCATGAAGTGGCTGGGGCACGATGCAAGCCGGAAACGTCATTTACCGGATCTATTGAATAAGATCCGTCTTCCTCTCTTTCCTCCTGATTACCTGACGACGATGGTCCTCCAAGACCCCTTCATTAAGGACGATCCGGAATGCCTGGTCTTAGTTACCAAGGCAAAGGACTACCACATTCATGAGCTCCGTCATGACGTCCCAATAAACAAAACCAGGTCCAGGGGAATATCTTTTTGGTGCCTGGGGGGGAAGGGGAGAGAGAGGAATATCTATCGCATAAACTGGAACAACTGGGACTTGGAAGAGGTTACTCAATACCCACATAGTGGAACCGGGCCTTTCTCCCGAGCCTTTGCAGGAATCCACCCGAAACTCTTCGTCACGGGCCGTGGCGAGATGATGATATTCGACATGGACAAGGGGAAGTGGGAGGAAGGGCCGAACCCTCCCGAGAGTGTTTATTGGCCGGCGACTGCGATCTCTCGTAGAGCTCTCTTCGTTTGTGGGGGACGAGATGACGATGACGAGCGGAGGATGGTGTATCTCTTCGAGGTGGAGTCGGGCCGCTGGGTGCCTTTGCCTCAAATGGTTTATGCTCGGAATGAAGCGGGAGCGTTGTGTTTCGACTCCTGCCTCCATGTCGTCGGCGGATGGGCCAATAATGCGACGAAGCACGAGCGCTTGGACCTCCGCACGTCCAAGTGGGAGGTGTTGGCTGAGCTTCCTGAGTACAGGGGGGCTCCTGCTCTCGCGTGTCACGAGGGGAAAGTGGTTGTGGCTGGGGGATCGGATGTCAGACATAAGAAAACGGTTTACGCGTACGATGAGAGAGGAAATGCGTGGCGAGAGCTGCCGAGCATGGTGGAGAGACGGTGCAGGCACGGCCTCGTGTCGTTGGAGGGGAAGTTGTACGCCGTTGGTGGAAAGGGAACTTCCTCTGTGGAGGTGTTTGATGGGTCGAGTTGGGAGGTGGTGAAGAAATTTGATTTAAGCACTTGTGAGAGAGCGTGCCGTGGAATTATTTGAGTGTGAAAAGTTCACAAATACCATTTTGCTTAAATTGCAAAGTCTGCGTGTTTTCACTAATTTGGTGGTTTCTTAGAAGTTTAAAAATAATCTTAAATATTTATATTAAAATCGCCTTGTTTCTCTTGTGCATATCTTCGCCTTTCTGACACATTTCTAGCAAATTAACACTTTGCGTACCGCTCACGGAGATCTCCGTTTTTGTGTCCTTTCGCGAATCCTATTGCCTAGCCTAGAGCCGAAAAAGTCACAGCCTTGTAGGCATCAAGCTTTAGGCTTAGGTAACCGAGGGAGTGTATAATGTCCAGTACACAATGTGTTAAGATGAGAATGAGTCCAGACAGAGAAGTAAAGAGACATTGCGAGGCCGCGTCAAAAGCCCATCCGCAAAACGCGAATTTCTGGCTGGCGTCTCAAGCATCCGTAATAAATTCCCAAACTTTCCGGACTGGGTCCGACTGGAGCTCTTCAGCCGATGTTTCCTCGAAAACAATGGGGGCCATTGCTTTAGTCGAGTCGCACCTTTTGCAGCGCCCGAGCAGTTCTTCGAAGCGGGGGCCGTCGCAGCTCCCATCATCTCATCGGCACTGATCTTCCCGTCGGAAAATTCTTCACCGGCGGGAATAGGTAGTAATCGCACGGGGAGAGATCGGGCGATCAACTGCGAACACTGCGGCCGTCGCGGAAGGCATCGCAACGGAGTCGGACCGGCCGGTTACAGTCGCGTCTGCGCAGCTGTTCGCGTTGCGTATGTACCGTCTGCAGTTTATAGCCATTAAGTTATTGGGGGAAGTCTTAGGCGGTAGATGACGCTAATCATCAGCTCTGAATCTTCAGGAACGAGGAACCTTAATAGAGAAGTTAAATCTTTCAGAGAGAGAGGTGTCGATCGCATGTATTCATCAGTACTCGCCAGTGTTTCTTTCAAATAAGTTTAATTGTTTTGGGGGCGCGAAAAGCCCAAGCACAATACTTCCCACTATCAGCCCTCTTAGGCCAAACTAACACCATTCGCATCCATAAGCGTGCTAGTACAAATCGTCCCTAGACACCTTCGCTACGGCCCAGTTATACAGTATTAAGAAAATCCATAGGGAAAGCAGAAATAACGTCCTTCCACTTAGCCCATGGCCTAAATAAGCGGGATTATATGTACTTAATTAATATACATATATATAGTTTATCATTATCACTTCATGTTACATCTGGGTCCAACAGTTGGCATCTGTTACAATTGGCACTCGTGGCGATGCAAGCGGCGAGACACGTCGTCTCAGCGCTTGGACTGTCGATGGACTGTCGATGGACTGTCGATGGACTGCTGATGGAATCACTCTACCTCCTCGAGATACCTCCCATTTGTTCCTAAAGGGGGATAATTACATCCCATTTGTTACTAAAGGGGGATGATTACATCCCATTTGTTACTAAAGGGGGATAATTAAGAATTAAAGGTCGGAGAGTCTCACGGGCCTTCTGAAGGATCTCCGGCTGGGAATTTCTCTGGGGAAATTCTTTTTATTCGGGATTCTCGACGTCGCTTTTTTAGGAGGCGGAAGAAATCGCCTTACGAATTTCCTCAGACTTTGCGATCGAGTGACGGACGAGACGCATCCCGCCGCCGTCTCTCCCGTTTGCGCCCACTTTTCTGCCCCAAAGGCCCATTTTTGCACGGCTGGTTAAAACAAAAGAGGAAATTCCACCCATGGAAAGGAACCTCGGACACGACGAGTTTCATTTTAATGGACTGAAAAGGACTGGACCGTGGTACTTCCCACGAATTGTGACAGCTAGGGATGTGCCGATTATCGCGATATGTCTACAAATCGCGATATTTTTTCTTTTGGAAATAAACATTCGCTCCTCTGATGTCGCTGGAGAAGGGAAACAGAGCACACGAACCACATCATTAATGATAATAATGGCTTAGAACAATGTAAGGATTGACCGTCGACCTTGACAAAAAAATTACGAAATTAAGGAGAGAGTGGATAATTTATAGACTGCAATCCCCCCCGATGCTTTTCCTGGAAAATCTGCTCGAAGCGAATGGTGGAAATTAGCGCTCGGATTCCGTTCGGCCCCCGAGTGCGATCAAACCCCTGCCAATTTCTGTGAGTGCAGTTTGGATGGAGAAGACCAAAAAGTCTCGACTTGAAACTCATACCTCATCGGAAGTTTGTGATGCGGAATGCGTTTAGAATTTATTCTATGAATGCAACACCCATCCGGATATTGAAAAAGAAGTTGCACGCCTTCATTGAAAGAAAGGAAATGCCAGATTCTGGGAATACGGCCGACAACCCCAATTTGATTGTGGTGATAATGGAGTCTCGCTGCCAAAAGGGTCACTGGGACGAGGTGGAAGGCCAGTTTTGAGGAAAATCGGTTCCCTTTCAGTCCTGGATTTAAATGTATACATGGTGCAAAAACAAACTTTCATCATTTAACCTTCCACAATGACATGTCATTAACCTTAAAAATAAACATTCCAAAAGAGGTCACAGGGAACCTCAAGTCCCACTCGGCCTCAAGGCCATGCATTCCTAAATGGCCCTGCAAAATGTGGGGGAAAAAAATTGGGACTCCTGAGTCCCATCGGGACTGAAAGGGTTAAACGCTTGACGTACCTTGAAGAAAAAACGGAACACCTTGAAAACTACACACGGGCTCACGAGTCTTTCACGGGTGCATTTCAAATCTGGCTTTCTATAGATCGTGATGGACTCGAAGGTCCATCTTCGAGTCCATCACGGCCTCCCAACAAGAAGTCATACGAGGCAGTTATTACTTTCTTAACCTACACTGCCAGCCATGTACCTGCAGAGCAGCAGCACGAAATGGAATCGTACATTAATGACAAAAGCGGAGCAATGGCGATCGAAGATCCACCATTATGGTAGAGCGATAATGGAAAGGGGAGGGGCATCCGCCGCCTGTTCGCCTCGCTCACAAATACCCATGAATGGTTGATTGAACCATGGTTAATTGAACCATGGTGACAAAGGTCGGAGATATCGATACTTTAAAACTCCTTATCGCCCAGCCCTAGTTATAGCTCATGCGTATCTCTTTCGATCTTCGCAATTACTAGTGTGCACTAACTGGAAGCAGCATCAGTTGCGCTCAAATGGGCTGCCTACCCACCCAGGTGATCTTGATGAAGGAGGGATCCAAAGAAGGAGGCTGTCGCTGGTTCAACTAGGAAGGGCGAGGCGGAGGTCTCGGAGGTTCAACCTGAGCCAATGATGAAAAGCATGGGCTGGACCTGGAATGGTCTCGGCCGAACTCTCATACAAGAGTGTTCTCGATGTTTTGTGGGTGTTCGTGCGGGCGTTACCTGCTCTTGTCAGACTCTCTGAGAGATAAGCGGTTACGATCGGACGAACGAGAGGCCCTCATTCGAGTTTATTGCCTGGTGGATACGTATGTTGGAAGAAGCTTATAGCAGGTCGTTTTAATAAATTTCCAGCAATTGGAATTCTCTACTGCGGTTTATTTTACGACGAGCATCGCTTGCGCAATTGCAACTTGACATGATGGCACGTTCCACCTGGTGGGATGAAGGTCCACCAGCGAAAAAAAAAGCATTGACTGCATAACATTGCCCTTCGCTGTTAATATCTTTGCTAGCGCTCTAGCATCCAAACCGCTGAATATAGAGGGCTTAACTATTTTACATTGATTCATTAGTATCGAAAGACATGCTCTCCTCATTGGGAGAAAAAAACTTGCGCCGACGTACCATTTTCGTGAAGAACTTAAAATTTTTATGAGAAACAAAATTAGCCCATCACGCATACTGACGTTATTGAAGAGACATCCACTGGTAAAATAAAGAGTTATTGGCCAGTTTAAAATCCCGACTGGAATTTTCCAGCTGGATTGAATCTGGTTTTGTTAGCTGGAAGAAAATTCAGACCAAATTCAGTTTTAAAAAGAACACCAGAAGCGTATCAGCTGGTTCCTAGCCGATGGATTTAACTTGAAAGCAGGCGTAATTAATCTGAAAATTCGTTAGAAATTGAAGCCATAACTACAGTTTAAAATAGTCTGTGCACTTTCAAGGACAATGTCAATCTGGAAATGGTTTCTGCTTCCCAGGAGTTCCTTATCTGCGTACTTAAATTAGTTGCACATGGATGCAAAAATTTCGTTGAATTACTTGAAAATGTTGAATTTTGCAGTATTGGTGAAAAGCCAATCAAGCAATGAAACATGGGATTATAAGCAGTGGCAGCTCGTTCAAGCCGTAGCGCCTATCATTAATCATACAGTACATGTGCAGTTAGGGCCTCTGTTACTGCTTGACAAAGCCCTGACAGGGTAGGAGTGCCATGGGGTAGGAGTGCCATTTCTCTGTTGATTTCAGTCGGACCCATGTCCTTGTCCTCGAGGCAAGAGCGGCAGACGAGTGGAGGGCGAGGTGATGGTGCTTAGGAAGGATCCCCATCGCTTCAAGCACGCTTCAGTGTGTGAGCACTTCTACTCTTCGCGGGGAAGAGAACAGAAACTTTTTTTTTTAATTTTGAGAAGCTAAAATTTCGAATTAAAATCCTTCACAATTTTATCTGGGGCACTTCTAATTTGAAATTTGTCTCTTGAAAATTGAAAAGGGATTATTTTAGTTTTTTTTGGCGATTCAAATAAAAATCACGCGGCATGTAGCCTTCTACCCACGGCATGGGGATTGCTCCTTTTGGCTGAAACCATGGTTGAGCATCTGCTTCATCTCGCATCCAACCTGGATGTATCTGAGGAGTGCGACTTTCAAGAATTTCACATTCTAATTTCTTCAGGCATGTGAGTTGCCATCGTGATTGTGATTCCTTGTTTTCCAATTCTTTGTCGGCATGCAGTCACTCCATGTGCTGTTTTGTTCTCAAGCGATGAAGTTTCTCTGTTCTTCTTAGCCATACTCGTCTGGCTGTCACGATCCTGTCAAGAAAATGCTGTTCGGGGATCCAGCCAAGATCCATAGAAGCATTCTTCCAAAATACCTTCTCATTTTCGAGGTCCACTTGCAAGGCATGAATGTCGTACGATTTGGGGATTCTGTCTGGGGACCCAGCGTCGGCCCCATCAGGGTCTCTCTCGTCTTTTTCTCTTTCCTCAGAAATAACACGTTTTTTGTGTCGTGAGAGGAAACCTGGAATAGATGAACCCGTCGAATGGATTTATTTTTCGCTGGTTTTCAAGAATTACCTCTGAAAAATTGTTGCACCATAGCATAAAGCAAATCCAAGTCATACAGTCGACTCATAATGGAATACTCCGGAGATTCGTGAGATTCATTCTGTAACACGGAGAGTGTCAGTAAACCGAAACTGTCGCACTTGGTATAGTCTGTTCCCGACCAGAATTCTCGGATATCGAATCCCCCTGACACTTTTATTGTGGGTAGCCATAAAAAGTGATTAACTGGAATTGACATGTAAGTGCCACCCTTTTGGGAAAGAATGCGCAGGGTTGTCAGATTCTGTTGGAATCCTCCCATGGCCGCCACGACATCCGCAGGACACTCAAGTGAAGAAAATGCATAAAAATCCACATCACGCGTTGACCACCCTATCTATTTTCATAACCCTTCCCATTATGGGCGAGGGCAAAACTTTGGTTGGAAATTGACTATATTAATATCTCAATTTATTTTCAAATGGTACTCGTTTTACGCATTCATAATTGAAAAAATATGCGTTTTGCATATTAACTGTTACTTCGCATTCAGTTTTTATGTGCACTTTTATGTGCATCACCTTCCTTCGCTTTGTGCATTCTTGTTTTCTGATTTCATGCCGTAAGTGCAGTACTTTTTGTGCAATTTTGAAGATTGTCAACATTCATCCGCTCTTGTGCAAAAATGAGTGCATATAGGCTTAATACCAAATGGACATCCATTTTATGACCCTGTTATATCCATTTGATGTCATACGGACATGTCCATTTAGACGTGAAAATGCCACTTTGCCAACGTCACGGTGACGTAGAGGTGAATGTTTCGTTAATATCAGTGGTGACGTGAGTGGCCTAATTTGCTTATGGATGAAGCCCATGTTGTATTCATATTTTCCCCCCATCAGATATCCGTTTCTCATACATATTTTCTCATACATGTGAAGGCGTTGAAATGATGGTTCTCTAAGTAATTGAACAGGAAAGGCATAAAGTGTTGGTGCCCTTGTACAGATGAGAGCTTCATCCTGTCCTTCCTAAGTCTGAAACTAATATATATATTGGTGCTTTAAAAAAAAAAACTGGTGATAGAGTTTCTTTCTCGTCCTGTTTACCTCTAGATGGATAAAAGCTTTTAGTAACCTGTCGGGGTGTAGGTAAATTCGTAGATGTCCATATGTGGGAATAAGGCTTCCCTCACCAGGGACAATTTGGGCATCGTCATCTCTGTACATGCTGAACGTCGTCTGTGGGCTGCTTGGCCTATAGCTTAGTTCCAGTAGCTTGTCGCGAGACATTTTGAGCCAATCATTAACAGACGATGGCGTGTGCAGGAAGACTTCAGCTGGATTTGTCCTTGGAATGGTAGTACTTCCAAGTTCTATCTNCTGGATTGAATCTGGTTTTGTTAGCTGGAAGAAAATTCAGACCAAATTCAGTTTTAAAAAGAACACCAGAAGCGTATCAGCTGGTTCCTAGCCGATGGATTTAACTTGAAAGCAGGCGTAATTAATCTGAAAATTCGTTAGAAATTGAAGCCATAACTACAGTTTAAAATAGTCTGTGCACTTTCAAGGACAATGTCAATCTGGAAATGGTTTCTGCTTCCCAGGAGTTCCTTATCTGCGTACTTAAATTAGTTGCACATGGATGCAAAAATTTCGTTGAATTACTTGAAAATGTTGAATTTTGCAGTATTGGTGAAAAGCCAATCAAGCAATGAAACATGGGATTATAAGCAGTGGCAGCTCGTTCAAGCCGTAGCGCCTATCATTAATCATACATGTGCAGTTAGGGCCTCTGTTACTGCTTGACAAAGCCCTGACATCGCGCGCGAGTATATACGTGAGCTCGCACCAAGTGGCGTGGCGAGGGAGGGGGACACTGGCAGTTCTTGAGTAAGTACAAACTACGAACAAAAGATAGTTACTTCTCCTTGCCTGGAAACATTACTTCTTGGTTCTTGACCTGGACAAGTCACTGATTTTCTGGGATACCCAGTGGGGTAGGAGTGCCATTTCTCTGTTGATTTCAGTCGGACCCATGTCCTTGTCCTCGAGGCAAGAGCGGCAGACGAGTGGAGGGCGAGGTGATGGTGCTTAGGAAGGATCCCCATCGCTTCAAGCACGCTTTAGTGTGTGAGCACTTCTACTCTTCATACTCTTCGCGGGGAAGAGATCAGAAACTTTTTTTTTTTAATTTTGAGAAGCTAAAATTTCGAATTAAAATCCTTCACAATTTTATCTGGGGCACTTCTAATTTGAAATTTGTCTCTTGAAAATTGAAAAGGGATTATTTTAGTCTTTTTTTGGCGATTCAAATAAAAATCACGCGGCATGTAGCCTTCTACCCACGGCATGGGGATTGCTCCTTTTGGCTGAAACCACGGTTGAGCATCTGCTTCATCTCGGATCCAACCTGGATGTATCTGAGGAGGGCGACTTTCAACGATTTCGCATTCTAATTCCTTCAGGCATGCGAGTTGCCGTCGTGATTCCTTGTTTTCCAATTCTTTGTCGGCATGCAGCCACTCCATGTGCTCTTTTGTTCTCAAGCGATGAAGTTTCTCTGTTCTTCTTAGCCATACTCGTCTGGCTGTCACGATCCTGTCAAGAAAGTGCTGTTTGCTTCTGTGGATCTTGGCTGGATCCCCATTCTTCCAAAATACCTTCTCATTTTCGAGGTCCACTGGCAGGGCAGGAATGCCGTACGATTTGGGGATTCTGTCTGGGGGCCCAGCGTCGGCCCCATCAGGGTCTCTCTCGTCCTTTTTCTCTTTCCTCAGCAAGAACACGTTTTTTTGTGTCGTGAGAGGAAACCTGGAATAGATGAACCCGTCGAATGGATTTGTTTTTCGCTGGTTTTCAAGAATTCCCTCTGAAAAATTGTTGCACCATAGCATAAAGCAAATCCAAGTCATACAGTCGACTCATAATGGAAAACTCCGGAGATTCGTGAGATTCATTCTGTAACACGGAGAGTGTCAATAAACCGAAACTTGGTATAGTCTGTTCCCGACCAGAATTCTCGGATATCGAATCCCCCTGACACTTTTACTGTGGGTAGCCATAAAAAGTGATTAACTGGAATTGACATGTAAGTGCCACCCTTTTGGAAAAGAATGCGCAGGGTTGTCAGATTCTGTTGGAATCCTCCCATGGCCGCCACGACATCCGCAGGACACTCAAGTGAAGAAAATGCATGAAAATCCATATCACGCGTTGACCACCCTATCTATTTTCATAACCCTTCCCATTATGGGCGAGGGCAAAACTTTGGTTGGAAATTGGCTATATTAATATCTCAATTTCTTTTCAAATGGTACTCGTTTTACGCATTCATAATTGAAAAAATATGCTTATTGCATATTACTTCGCATTCAGTTTTTATGTGCACTTTTATGTGCACTTTTATGTGCATCACCTTCCTTCGCTTTGTGCATTCTTGTTTTCTGACTTCATGCCGTAAGTGCAGTATTTTTTGTGCAATTTTCAAGATTGTCAACATTCATCCGCTCTTGTGCAAAAATGAGTGCATATAGGCTTAATATCAAATGGACGTCCATTTTATGACCCTGTTATATCCATTTGATGTCATACGGACATGTCCATTTAGACTTGAAAATGCCACTTTGTGCCAACGTCACGGTGACGTAGAGGTGAATGTTTCGTTAATATCAGTGGTGACGTGAGTGGCCTAATTTGCTTATGGATGAAGCCCATGTTGTATTCACATTTTCCCCCCATCAGATATCCGTTTCTCATACATATTTTCTCATACATGTGAAGGTGTTGAAATGATGGTTCTCTAAGTAATTGAACAGGAAAGGCATAAAGTGTTGGTGCCCTTGTACAGATGAGAGCTTCATCCTATCCTTCCTAAGTCTGAAACTAATATATATATTGGTGCTTTAAAAAAAAAAACTGGTGATAGAGTTTCTTTCTCGTCCTGCTTACCTCTAGATGGATAAAAGCTTTTAGTAACCTGTCGGGGTGTAGGTAAATTCGTAGATGTCCATATGTGGGAATAAGGCTTCCCTCACCAGTGACAATTTGGGCATCGTCATCTAGACCCATCGAAATCGTGACCTTTGACCCTACTTTCTGTCCACACCGGTGACCTTAGAGTCTCGAAAAGTGGCTCTTGGGCCCTCCGAGGTAATTATAGAGCGGAATTTTGATCCAGGGGGGGGGGGTCAATTTTTATCTTTTATATGTACCTTAATGTAACACCGCACTCGCCAAGTGTAACAGAGCCTTTAGATGGCGTACTGCCTGTACAAGGATTGATACCGACAATACACGAGTCACAAAAATCCTTCATGCTCCTTAGCGTAGGCGGCTCTTCTTTCGACAGAGGAATGGTCAGCGCCAGGAGCCAGATTCTCATGAAAATCCACACGAAGCTTGCTGAGAGACTTCTTAAGAGATCTCTCAGAGGAATTTTTTAATTTCGGCCTCGTTTTCGAGCAATGTCCGTCAACCTCAAGTCATTTCCAAAAAAAGTGGCATTTTCAGGTGGATCGTCGAACTTTGAGAGGGAACGGTTGGAGGAAACTATGCGTAACTCCGCCAGAAGATGGACCAAGATAGCCTCCAAAAAGTGTGGCATGCTTTTGTCGATGGAAAATTTCTCAGTTATAGCGCATGGCGCCTCGATGACGAGTCACATGCATGTATTTATTTTCTAAATTTAGCGCGGTATGTCCCAAGGAGAATGGCACAGATTTGACGTTTCTGCAACCAAGAGTTGGGGGGGATACAGATTTTCAACCAGAGGCATGGAAATCGTGACCTTTGACCTCAAATCGTGGCCCCGGGCGTGACCTCAGAGAGTCAGCTATTGGCTCCAAGGTCCTTTCTTCTCCAAGGTCCTTTCTTGAGGTCCCTTACAACAATTATAAAGCGGAATTTCGATCCAGGGGGGTAGATTTTTAGGTTCACATAGTTAAGGAGGTGCATTTCAGGATTCCAATGGTACCAAATAATTGACTTATTCTACTGGGTGTGAAAATGAAAATATATAGTGCATCTGTTCGAATCGGATCTATGCGGCACCGGCCCTAATGAGGCGATAATGAGGGCAGGAAGTGGGAAGCGTCAATCAAATCGGCCACCCCCAAACCCAAGGGCGGCTCAGCCCCTTTTGTGAGGGGAGAAGGAGGTAAGATGCCGCCTACCTGCCCTGTATTTTGAATATTGCGATGTAATAAAAGGATTCTTCTTGATTCCACGGGCAATCATTTTATCATCACGTATTGTTTTTCTTGGTCGGCCAGAACGTGGTGCAACTGCTTTTGAACCAGTCTCTTGATAATGAGACTCACTGCCTGCTGGGATACACCACATTCTCTTGCTGTCAATGAGGTGTGGCCTGACAAAGTGATGATTTTCACCTTGATGGCCTCTGTCAATTGTTTTGCCTTGCCCTTCACTTCTTGTGCATAAAAAATGCAGCAACCACACCTATAGTAACCCTGCGGATGCTGTGCAGATATGTTGATGATATTTCCTTGCTAATGGTTGGTTCGATCCTATGCACTTTATGGTTCAGTACACATGCTGACTTGTTTATGCCTAGAGGCATACCAACACAAGATGTCTTGAGCTTAACCTACCACACAAACGCGCGCACAACGTGCGCTTATCATACTCCTTGGCAAACCCACGTCTGCAGCTATGACTAATCAATTAGCCAGCGTGATATATGTACTCTGGGAAGCAGCATTTTATCGCAATTGTGATTGAAGCTGTGAATGGACAATTGCCATAAACTTTCTGCCGGCACTGTAATACTGCACATTTCAACAGCAAATTGAGCAGATGCCAACAAAAAGGTTAGACTAACCTGATATAGCAATCTTAGTTTTGAACTTGAATGGTTGAGATGTGCCTGCAAGGAAATGACTGCGGGCTCCCGGTTGAATATTGATGAAAATTTCACAAGAGCTTGACTCAGGTTCTCCAAGAATGTTGAAAAATCAGGAACTTCCAGCCATCTTGCAATTTCTCCACAGTGCTGCAAAAAGAAATTGGAAAAATTTGGCACATCTATGCTTCAGGGTCTAGATTTAATGTTTTCCCTGACTGACAATGACAAACCTGGATACCTATCTAGTATCTGCTGCCTAATTGCAGCTGGTACAGCTAAGGTTGGATTGTATGTACTCCATTAATGGAATGCGAGTTAGGGTGTGGAATTTTAAATATAAAAAAATACAATTTCTTACTACAATTTCTTACTTGAAGGAAAAAAAAATTTTCACCTGTGCTTACAACTATCCTGAATTGAAGGGGTTAAAAGGAAAAATTCCTCACCACAATCTTGTGATTTTTCGCATCGCCAACCTGAGCGTGAATGCAACGTATCATTGTTTTCAATTTAATTAACTCTCTCTGAAAAGGACTGAACCTCGGTACTTCCACGAATTCTTAGAGTCACGTCTTTATCTTTTTAATCCCCACAATTTCTAGTGTACGCAAACTGGAAGCAGCATCAGTTGCGCTGAAACGGGCTGCTTACCCACCCAGGTGATTTTGGCGAGGGAAGGATCCAGGGGAGGGGACTGTCGCTGGTTCAAGTAGGAAGGGCGAGGTGGAGGTCTCAGAGGTTCAGCATGAGCCTAGGATGAAAAGCATGGGCTGGACCTGGAATGGTCTCGGCCGAATTCTCATACAAGAGTTTTCTCGATGTTTTGTGGATGTTCGTGCGGGCGTTACCTGCTTCTATCCGACTCTCTGAGAGATATGCGTTTACGATCGGACGAACAAGGGTCTCTCATGTGAATTTATTGCCCGATAGATGCGAAGAAGCTTATCGCAGGTCGTAATAATTTCGGTCGCCAGGAATTTCCTTGAATATGATTTATAATTCTCCACCGCGGCTCATTTTACGACGAGCATTCCTTGTACAATTTAATCCTGACAAGAGCGGACGAAGTAATATTCGGTTCTTTTAAGATTCGCTTCCTGATTATATCCAGTCTTCCATCTTTTTCAGGGGACACATTACTCCACGATCCTTATCGTTTGCTATGGAAACGTTGCGGACTTTGCATCCTGAACGCACGAATACGAAAATTAAGTAGGCTGGGCTAGTTATCCGATCGGATTACGTACAAATCCACCGTCTTGCCTGATTCGATCATCGGTGCCCCATTCAGCCGACGTTTTTCCCGAGGAGAGAATGGGGAACCCGAGATCGCTCCGAGAATTCCTCGAGAGTTCCATTAAGTTCGAGAGTTCCATTAGCCCCTCGTGGACAGCTGTCGGACCTCGGCGGGCTCTCGAGAATCGTAAGACCCAAATTTGGTTGATCCTGCGCCACTTCCGATGGGAAGAGCGTTAAGGCTTGTTACAGGTTGCCACGGAAGTTTGTATTTCTCGCGCAATCGAGATTTGACGCGTCGGTTGGAAGGCGCTGCGAGGTGCAAATCGAGAACAAAATCTGGGAATATTCCTGTTTTTTTTTTCCCTCATTTTTCCATGATCGTCGGCTTAGATCTTTTAGATTCTCTCTTCACCAAATCGTGTAGCAACTTTATAGCAGATCGCTTTTTTCCCATCACATTATGCGAGCATGAAGTACTCATAGCAAGTACTCATCTTGTACGTGGTGCTTTCGCACCTGTTCCCATCGTTTTCTTCAAATATTTCGATTTCCTGTAAGGCTTAAGATCCAAAAATTGTTACGAAATTGTACGAGCTTGCATTTTTTGCGCGATTACGGCACTTTGCAATATATGATAGACGGTTCCAGAAGAATTGTGGAAGAGCTTGTGGTGAATTGATTGCACTTCGGAGTGACTCCTTTAAGTGCGGCGGATCATGATGGAGATTTCCAAATGAGGATCCACATTCGTGGTCGACGACGTGCAATGTCAATGCTATCCTCATAATAAAAATTGAAGGCCGTCTTCCATTTATTTTATTTTATTTATTTTTTTTTTTTTTGGGGGGGGGGGGGGGGGGGAAGGGGGCCGACGTTATTCGTTTTCTTTTTTCGGCGAGTGGCATTACCTCCCTGCATATTTATCTGCGAAGCGATAGAACCCTAATTATTATCATTAAATAAGTTTTGAACGGGTCAGATCGACGCATCCAATTTTTTAAAGCCATCATTAGGGATCTGGATCGAATGGTAATCACCCTAAGCGGTCGAGCAATTCGAGACAGATGAACCGTTCCCATTCGACCTTGTTCCCAGAGGAGTCCATGGGGATCCATTTGGTCCTATGGGTTCCTATGGGCCATACAGCAATCTAAAAGAGATCCTTCGCATCTAACAGGCATCGGTCCTATGAGGATGCGAAAAGGCCCCTCGTTACCAGTAAAATCCTACAGGAAAGCCACAAGATTACCGAGTCCTGAGAACTTCATTGGTTCCCATCATAATTTAACCCTTTATTGCATCGCGTCCGCGTCCACAAGACCTCGTGGCTTCACCTGACGTGAGGAGTTTTACGATTATTGTGATTTTGACGAGGTGCTCTAACGTAGACGCCACTCGATCATGAGGATCGTTGCTGCAGAGTTTCTTCAGTTTCCTGAGTTTTATATTGTCAGGGTAAGCCGACAGCTTACCCTGCAGCTTAAGCCGACAGCTTACCCTGCAGCTTAAGCTGCACGCATGCAGCCCCGGTGGAGGTGATTGACCCCAGGATCGACCCTTGACCCGAGGGTGCCGCGTTAGCCGCTAGATGTCTCTAGCGAACCCCGGTGTGTGTAATTATGAGGACATAAAATGAAAGTATAAGTGTTCGGTCCGAAATGAAATTAACTTTATATGTATTTATTGGCCCTAGGCTACGAAAAAGAAAATAATCGGGGTAAGTCAGTCAATAACCCCAGGGACCTCAGGTCCCGTTAAAGAATGGTCTCACGGGCCCAAGCGGGCCTGGAACATCCGACCTTCCCTAGCCACGATTATTCAGAGACCTGTCCGCATTTCGCACTACACGACCTAACGAGTCGGACGCTGATAAATTGAATTCAGGCTCGAGCGAAACCTTGACTCCTTTCTTGGGACCAACGACCTGTCCGCATTACACACTAAACGACCTAACGAGCCGGACGCTAATAAATTGAATTCAGGCTCAACCGGGGCCCTGACACCTTTTTCCAGAACCGACGACCCTCCCGCATTAGGCTCTCCACGGCCGTACGACTCGGAGGCCGATTAGACGAGTACAGACACGAGCTCGACCTGTCGAATGTTCCTTCCCCTTTTGATCCAGCAACCGCGGGCTTGAACGAAGCGGACCGGGTCGACGGAAGGTCCTTAACCAGTATCCTTTCCCACTAGGCGGCCAAGCCGCCCTAATCTTTCGTCTTCTCGACGTCATTGTGGAGAAGGAGGAGGCCTCCACCACCACCGAGCCGGCGTCCGACCTCCACCACCACCGAGCCGGCGTCCGACCTCCACCACCACCGAGTCGGCGTCCGACATCCACCACCACCGAGCCGGCGTCCGACCTCCTGGAAGCGCGAGCACCTTCGCCGACCGCCACCAAGTGCCTTCCTTCCCTGGACGTCGTAGACGCCTCGTTCGACGAAGGCTGGGAGCCGCATGTATGTCAAGGATCAGAGAATTACATGTTTGTGCTGCACCTGAGTTTCCTTGACCTTATTTCCACCCGGACCCACCAAGTCCCGATCCTCCGACACCCGATCCCCGCCGAAGAGGGTCTACTGAGGTGGTCACCCAATACCTCAATGGCGAACGATGTGCTACAAATTCTCGTGATTTTAGTTCTTTATTAACCCCATGGAATAATATCGGGACGCCTCGGCCTACAACCCGGTAGGGCCGTAAGAATATATGTTTTCGATGAGGTATTTTTAAGAGTCGAATTCGGTCGAGGACGTTCATGCCCCCAGATGTTTCTGCCTCGATCGAGGAGAATTTTTTTCACGACGTCAATTAGGCCTGGAAATGCAGTCCAGGTGAGACGAGAGACATCTAGTGCATGATGGGTGAACCTGTCAAATCAACGAAATTCAGACCCTTTCCTTTTATCAGAGAGAATATATTAGAATATAATTTAACGGTACGAGAAACGACCTTAGGTCCTCTGGGCATTGCGATGGTAAAGTCCTTTCCTCCCTTGCCCTTGCCCTTGCCCTTCATCTCATGCAGCAACGACGGCAAAGCCATCCGCAAAGAGTTTTCAAACTCCGGAAATGTTACGGGACGAGCGGTGAGAGGGAACGGAGTCCGTCGCGACGCTTTCCTCACCGCAGCTGCAACGAAACTGATGAAGAATTCATGCCGGAGCGGCCGCGGATGGCGTAAGCGGGCCGGGCGGGAGTTCACGCAATCCCGATCTTATCGCGAAATCTTGAATCGCATTCCTCAGTCGTCTGTTTTCTCCCTTCCCCGTACGGTTGCGGCCGTGCACATCCGTCGGCGAAAGTGCTCCCTGATGAAATTATAAATTGCTGATGAATCTAGATGGCATTAAGCCGTGCGTCTAGATGGCATTAAGCCGTGCATCTAGATGGCATTAAGCCGTGCGTCTAGATGGCATTAAGCCGTGCATCTAGATGGCATTAAGCCGTGCGTCTAGATGGCATTAAGCCGTGCATTTAGATGGCACTGCATCTGCCGAACCAGTATGACAATATGAACCAGTATGATGAACCATTACGGAGTATGAAGTAAATCCTAAACGAAATTTCCCTGCCTTCGTTTTTCCATTTCTCACGGTTTCTTATTCGAGAGTCCAGAGTAACTGAATCACCAAATAATTAAATCTGCTCGGTGGAATGCGGTAAAAGACTACACGACGCGTGAAAAGACTCCAAGTCGCGGCCCTGTGCGCCACGCCGAGAGAGATTCCCTGATGGATTTCCTTGTCTCTTCGCGTCGGCCCCCTTGCGCCAGGCCTCGGCTGGGCATCGACTCAAGGCGGTGGGGGGAAATGAGACGCTGGGAGAGCTCGATGGACCCCTCATTCGATATGTGAGATTTATCTCGACTGGAATCGATGTTTATGGGTGTATGGGTATATTATAGGTGTGGGACTGTAATTTTGAAGAGATGCACACAGGCTGTATTTGTTCTAGAGTTCCCTCGGGCCAGTTGGTTCACAGCTCATGTGAACCACATTAATTGTGAGCTCTCACATGCGCATTGCCCAGGAGTCGCATAATTTTTTTTCGATTTTAGGGGTATAGTGCAATCCCTCGACCGATCAAAAAAATATGAGCGACGGGAGGGATTAAGCCAGGTGAAAGCCAGGTTGGCTGCCGACTGGCTCAATGACTGGGGAAGGGATATAAACGGGCTTACGATAGTCTGTTTTTCTCATTTATTCGGTCATTTATTCCTCTCATTGGAAGGCGGGGGTATTCAATTGACAGTCCATCAATCGGGTGGTGTCTCCCGCTTGTCGATATCTCATAAGACGGCTCCGAGGCCATCGGTGGCGGACATGGCTCTAAGAAGGCCATTTTTCCTGCGGAAAAGTCCGAGTTAAAAATATTTTTACAAATTAAGGACGTTCAAAGGATAGAGAAATCGGCGTTCAAGTCTCGTTTCCTTGCTTTTAGGGCCGTCATTCCAGCCGATACTCGTGTTTGTGTTTTTTTCTTAAAATTTTTAATGTTTCAGATGACGCCAGGCAATAGCAAACATTTATATCCTGTGACCGATTGCGCAGCAAAGGCTAAAAGTCCACGTCGACTTATCACGACGATCTCCTGGTTTCATCATCATATAGAAACTTCGCTTAAAGCGCGCCCGAGACGAGCACGAGTTCGACCGAAGCGATTCGCACTAACCCAGGACAACCAAGTGACTATGGGGCTGGGCGGGGAACACGGGGATGCTCCGGACCCCGCCGAGACGCGCCACCCTCGAACTCGACGCGGTGCTTGGAGGGTAGAAGTGGAACCTATCGTCGAAACGACCCAGGCGACGGAATAGGGATGTAGGAGGATGTAGGAGCGGGAAACGTGCCGACTCGGTGGTAAGTAGGGAGGGGGAAGGGGAGGTTTCCTTCAACGCCATTGTCTCACTATGGGGGATATTGAAGCTCTCGTCAGCCTGACGAATAAAAAATCTGGAACGAATAAACGAAAACGCTGAAAGCAGCGGATATCGAGGGGTGCCTCGGGCCGCATAGGGTGCATGAGGCCGTGCGGGAATCGGGGACCGGCAGGGACTGGCAGACCGGCATAGTTTTTCCTCTCAAGAAGGAAACTCGAGGGAGTGCACGGATTTCCACGGAACCACTCGGCTTACCATATCGGGTCGATGCAGAGTGCCGGAAAAGAGAAGTCGGGCTGTCGTTGGAGATGCTATCCGAGAGGAGCAAATGCGGTTCGAGCGAGGAACCGGCTCCACCGGATTCTCGGGAAGCACTCCGAGCAAATGCCAAAGTGGTTCACGTGTGCTTTGCGGACTTTTGTGGACTTGCGGCATGCGACAGTCTGCTTCCAGGGAAGCCGCGGACCGTGTCCCAGGATCGCCGGTCCTCTACGGTCCTTTCAGTCCTCTACGGTCCTTCAGTCCTCTACGGTCCTTTCAGTCCTCTACGGTCCTTCAGTCCTCTACGGTCCTTCAGTCCTCTACGGTCCTTCAGTCCTCCCGCGAGTGGCCTTGACTGCGGGATCCTCGTCGCGAGTCTGTGGGACCCGGTGCAACGTCGCAGTGCCTTTCAATTTTCATCGAAAACGACGCTGCGTAATATGTCATGAATATTTGTGGGGCAACAGATAACCAGAAGTCAGTACTTTTGGATTCCTTTTGCAGCAAAATATATGAATAAGTAATGATGAAAATAGAAATAGAGATGACTAAAAAAAAATACTTTTTGACTAGCTTAACAATTCTGCTTCGCCTGATTCTCGGGGTAGTAGCAGGGAATTTTAGTTACCTGAAAGTCCTGCAGGTTTTTTGAAGAATTATGCCTGGAGACAGACTAAACTGAGAAGTCATATGACGATCCTATGACAGTCATGTGACAGTCACGTGACTCGTGACGGAAGATCTCATCCGGGCATTTAACCCTGTAACGACCAAAACCCAGATGATCATTCGCTTAACTTAAGCTTGAATCAGGCTCCCCTCCTCCCCTCCCCCCCTCCCCCCATTTGCGACTCTCATTTTTACTCGTCGGGCGGTGAAAGGGGAACAGTCGGGCTGCTTGGAGCCCTTTACCATTTCTTCCTCATCAGCATTCGCCTTTTTAGCGTGGAGATACCGAAGGCTCCGATTTGAGCAGATCAGGTTGGTATGGCTCATTTTTGATTCCCTTTTAATCCATCCGCTTACCAATTACCTTTGCTGGAGCTATCTGTAATTTAATTTGTATACCATTTAATTTAATGAAAATTCGCAAGCGACACTTACCAATAATTACTATGACGATTAGGTAAGCGGATGGAATAAATTTTGAGTTTAATTTCAATTGGAAGTTGAGAGTTAAAGGAAAAGGTCAAGAAAAGGACAAAGGGTGCGATAAGACGAAAAGATTGAGACATTTCCACCCAAAATCTCTGACCTATGGGCCCATCTCGGATGGGGGAACGGATAAGAAACCACACTCGATCTCGACGTCTCAATGTTCACGACTCGCTTNCCCCCTCCCCCCCTCCCCCCCCCCCCCCCTCCCCCCCTCCCCCCATTTGCGACTCTCATTTTTACTCGTCGGGCGGTGAAAGGGGAACAGTCGGGCTGCTTGGAGCCCTTTACCATTTCTTCCTCATCAGCATTCGCCTTTTTAGCGTGGAGATACCGAAGGCTCCGATTTGAGCAGATCAGGTTGGTATGGCTCATTTTTGATTCCCTTTTAATCCATCCGCTTACCAATTACCTTTGCTGGAGCTATCTGTAATTTAATTTGTATACCATTTAATTTAATGAAAATTCGCAAGCGACACTTACCAATAATTACTATGACGATTAGGTAAGCGGATGGAATAAATTTTGAGTTTAATTTCAATTGGAAGTTGAGAGTTAAAGGAAAAGGTCAAGAAAAGGACAAAGGGTGCGATAAGACGAAAAGATTGAGACATTTCCACCCAAAATCTCTGACCTATGGGCCCATCTCGGATGGGGGAACGGATAAGAAACCACACTCGATCTCGACGTCTCAATGTTCACGACTCGCTTTTCACGCCCCGACTGATCTCACGCCCCGACTCGCTTTTCACGCCCCGACTGGAGCCTTGCACCTTGTGCCGTAAATATTTAAATCCATAAATAAAATAAAAACAATGACAAGCGTTATTACTTGAAGGGAGCGATTTTTTTTCTTTCCAGGATGATAAGCTTTGTCCCTTTAAATATTTTAACAGACTTCTGTGACGTCACGAAGATATAGAATAAAAAGACAAGCTCTTCCTCTTCACGCTCCGTGCCTTCAATCACTTTCTTATTGTGTTTTTTTTTTGCACAATTTCCCTGCCGTGCTTCACGCTCGCTCCAACCGACACCCTTCCATTCCGCGAGGACATCCACCAAGACCTCCACTGAGCCCTCCACCGAGTCCTCCACCGATCCCTCCACCGATCCCCCTACCGAGTCCTCCACCGATCCCTCCACCGAGCCCTCCACCGAGCCCTCCACCGAGCCCTCCACCGAGTCCTCCACCGAACCCTCCACCGAGCCCTCCACCGAGCCCTCCACCGAGCCCTCCACCGAGACATCCATCAAGACATCCATAAGCTCGAAGGCATCTCGATGCCCAGCGTCCTCCCGCTTTGACTTTCATGAGTCCTCCCTCCGCCCGGTCATGGGATCGCGATGACGAAAGCGGGATGCAAAGAGATCATCTGACCCAGAGAGAGACGCCTTTCGCCTCTGAGCTGCGGGGAGGGGGAGGGTGTCGCGGCGTCGCTCCCACGACTCCTGTGCTTCGACTCCTGTGCTTCGACTCCTGTGCTCCGACTCTTGTGCTCCGACTCTTCCCTTCCTCCACCATGAGTTTTTCACTCCCCTTTTTCGCGTTTTTAGAATTCCCTTCGATTTTTCGAATCGCGATAAGAATGACGATAAGTTTTTTTTTATCAATAATTTTATCAATTTTTTCGACGTTCGAGGGATGCTGGAGGTTTCGTGGGAAAAACATCGTGAAATTGCGGATTTGAATGGAACATCCGACAGCACTGCGTGCTTGCGCCGAAGATCGGTCGCCGATTCTCACTCCATCGCCAGAATGGCAGTCGCAGAGTCTCTTTTTTTCAGCACGAAAATTAGTATTAATAGTAAATTAGCTCTCGGACTGGAATAAATATTTATGTTTAATATTATTTATTTAAACCGAGAGCTCGCGCCCGGTCGGAACGAGACGGTGGGCCCGCAATTTCACTTATTTTCCATTCCGGGTCTTTCTTTCGTCTTCGAAACTTGATTGGCAGTGGTGGGCAGTTATCGAGTAACGGGAACGCGTCACTCGGTAACTGTTACTATTTCTCATATAGTCAGTGTAACGTTATTGTAAAACTTTTATTTATTAACTTGAGGCGTAACGAGTTGCATTTTCTCATAATGTTTAATTTTTTTTTAGTGAGTTACGTTCTCCTCGTATATTGTTTCTTTTTTTTGCAGTTATATCCAATGCACTTATAAGTTATATTGATACATATTATAATATTAATACATATTATAACGATAAAAAAACCTGAATATAGGCTCCGATCTGCCCATTCGCAGCTTGCCTCTCGAATTCGCGTCGATGCGACTCGGCTTTTTCTCGCTGCCTCCTGCCGCGGCGAACGATTTCCAACACTTTCTTTTGCGCTTTCGTTACTGTCGGTTGCGTTTACTGGTACCGTTACCGTTGCCGTTACCAAATACCTGTAACTGTAACTGTGCCTGAAAGTTACGGAGCTGATTTGCATATTCACGTGCGTATTTTTCTGCACAAAAAAGTTGAAAAAGTTACAGGCAATTTCGAGATCCAGACGAAGGGAAAGAAGCAGACGCCCCGGATGACGTCACAACCCGTCGGGAAAAAGGGCGGGAAAATCCTTTTTCGCCTTTGTTCTGGGAGGAACCGCGGGGCCTCGGTCGTCGCCGCGTTTTCCCGCGGAGATTCTTTTGGGGGTCGCGGGCGTCCGAGTTCATCGGATTTTCGTCGCGAGTTGTTAAACAATAATAATAATAATACTAAAAGTAAAAAGTAAAAAATAAAAAGGGCTTGGTCATGCGAAACTGCCTTGCGCTTCTGATTCGTTCAAGTTTGATTCACTGGCTCTTCCCAAGGCTGACACGATGATTCATGAATGAATGAATCAACATATATTGCTTTGCTTCGACTGCATTTTTCCATAGGGATCATCCGACAAGGGAAAAGTTCCCTTTCGAAATCGCACGTTTTTTATTTTGCTCATCTATGTGGATTCTTTCGGTTTTTGTGGTGGTATTCATCAGCAGAAGAGCGCGGAAACGATGGGGAAACCCGCCTCGATAAAGTGCCAACCGGTAACAAGTCCAAGCAGTCAAAAAGTTTCACGCTGAAAACTCACAAGGTCTTCTCACAGCAAATTCACTCGTATATTTTTTTTAATAGTAAATTTAATAGTAAATTCACTCGGTCACATGAGAGCAAAATCATAGCGTGTGATGGCGCCTTTACCCAGGTTTTTTTTTTAGGCCTAGTTTCGGAAAAAGGCCTCTTCATCGAGTTTCCGCGACGAATTTAGCGAGGGGCAAAATCCCCTGCCGATTCTTGTTAAATTAGAAGTCGAGAACGGCACTTACCCCTGTCCAGCGTTCGCAGTCGCAGGAGAGTGACTGACGCCTTTCAATTGCCTTCTTCCTCGGAATGGAGAGCGAGGAGAGGAGCCGGAGGCGTTCTCCCGTCATCGGCAGGATCCAGTAAGACTGCAATTTCTCACCTCGAAATTCTCTGGGTCCCCCTCCCTTGTCAAACGAGGCAATTGGAAGGACTGAAATGGATCTTATGATCCCATTCGTCGAGGCAAATCCTGAGACACGTGATACGTTACGCGTTCGTCCCGTGCTTGTTCACATTCTCCAGGCCGTATGCCTGCATTCAGTTCAGAATATATGAGAAAACGTCTGGCGTGATTCGAGCAGCCTCGTGGATCATGGCGATGATGGCTTCATCCGATCTGTGGGCTTCGCTCACCCGGGTTTCAGCCGAAGGACTCGGCAGCACTGGTAACAGGTTTTTTCACTCATGGCTGCGCACTTGCCCATCTGCAGCTGCGATCGTCTCTTTCCATGAACTCCGGTGGTTTGCCTTGTTCTTCCTCCTGTTACATATGTTGCATAGATCTGACAGTGACCTGTGAATGGTCCAGAATGAAAAATATGGGTATGGACATTAATATTATATGAGGAAAGAGCTTCAGAGCGCGGGAGCTCAAGTTTCGTGGCGCTTCGTTCATTACAAATGAGTGAGGGGACGGTGTACAACTTTACAACCTAGGGAATGCCCATTTTCGTTGGAACAGTAATCACCATTGCTTATGCTCCCACTGAATAGCATAATCACTTTGGGGTTCGATACTCTGACTAACGTTTCAACTCTTTTGGGTTTTCACTAAACCTAAACCAATTCTAGCTAACTAACCTCAGAAAAGAAAAGAGAAAGGGGAAGGTTTAAAGTTGTTCACCGTAACAAATGAGGGGCACTCATTGAGAATCCATCTAGAAAAACAAAACTAATTGGCCGCACCACGTCATCTTCAGGTCCAGCATGCACAGTATAAAAGATCATGGTAGGAACCTGTCTCATGCATTAACACATGGGCTACCACCCATAACACACACCCATCACTTCAACGAAAGTGTTGAAGTGATGCCACAGATATCACTGGTGATCCTACAGTGTTTACATTTGAGTTAGCAATTTTTTTTCTTGACTTTGGCAGTAATGCATGTGGAAAGTCCCATGCACGTGTCTGAATCAAATGAAAAATTGCTATATTCAAGTCAAAAACACTTTCATGGCAGCTGTTGTATTAAACTCCTACTTACAGAGTTGCTTGCAGGACACTTCACATGCATAGGCCTATCTTAAGCCTGCCATTTTGCATAAAAATGCTTAGGGCTCCATATCAGTAACACGAGGCTGGTGCGTAGGTTTTACTGGATTTTACTGTGAGCATTGTTTTCTAACATTTTTGTGTTATGTAAAAGGTTGAAAGTCAGTGTATCAGTTTAAAAAAGTTCATTTTTGAACTCAGCAAGGGTACTTCCGAGAAGGTAACCTGAGTCCTTAGATTCAATCTGAAAACTTTCAAGTTCATTGTAAATCCTCCCCTTGCATTTGGCTGGAATGATAGGTTTGAGGTTTCCTTTTAATTCAGCAGAATTGGATCTGATTAGTTTGAGAGAGAGAGAGCAAGCGAATTGCATCATAGGTCTAACAGGGAAGGCCCTTTTTATTGCTTTGGTAGCCTATACCATGGATAGATGTCCTTACTCATGGTTTGATGTAAAAGCCAAGTAAAGTGTGTTATCATGGATATGGATTCATGAAGAGAAACCCATTTTTTTTAACACTGCGGACCATGTATAAGTTCTCTGACTGAGAAGCCCCTCCATCAGGTTGCTTACCATATGCTAATGGTATCTCTGCCGAATATCATGCAGGCTTACAACAATTAACATATATATGATGATCCCAAGAAGTCAAACAAGTCACAATATCTGCTGTAGCAACAGATCCATGAATTACCCTTGAAGTGACCTTAGCTACAACCTTCATTCCAATGCTACAGAAGGCTGATTGATTGATAGGCTTAAAGATGACCATTGCAGTGAAGCTTAATATAGTTAGGTTAAGTCAATTATGGTAGGCCTGGTAGTAGTGTTAGGTGGATGGACAATTACTCTATCTTTCTTTTTGCAGTTTGAGATGGATTGGATACCAGTATGAAAATGAAGTGACAGTATTTTAGCCATTTTTCATCTGGCTGGGAGGATGCTCCTATTGTCAGAATAGCTGAAAGTGACTTGAGCATTGTTCAAGAACTTTGTGGAAACTCCTTTTACTCTTATTTCTGTTCTCAACATTTGTGACTGGTACAGAAGACACCTGTTGATACAAGATGGAGGTGAAACAGGACTACATGATGCGCTACACCATCCACTCTCTGGCATACTCTGTGGTGGCCATCCTTACTTTCATTGGTTGGTCAGATTTTACTTCTGATTTCGTGGAATAGTCTAAGAATTTCTTTGTTATATTAGCATCTACTTGGTAGCTGTATATGTGAGATAGGACTATCACACAAGCTTATTTTCTCATCAGGAGTACATAGTAAGTGAGCATTAGGAGTGTCTCAGTATGATGCTTCTGAGAATGTAGAATGTTGGAAGAAAGTCGATGTTACTGGCTCTAGGCCTACAGCTATAGTTAGATGAGGTTCTTTAATCCTCCTTTAATGTATGTGATTGAAATTAATGCCATACGAAAATGCATTTCTTTTTTATTTATTTTTGCAGGCCTCTATTATGTCTTTACTGGACAGGGTTCAAGGTTGGACCTTGGCTGGTTTCTAGCAGAAAGTTCTCCATATATGTGGGCTGGCCTTGGAATTGGACTTTCTGTCTCACTTTCTGTCATCGGAGCTGCTACGTGAGTAGACTTATATCTTTATTTTGGATCATTTGCATAATTCAAGACTCATTTGATTAGAAATTAGCTGGTCAATGGCAGGTCAAAAGTGTACTACCCAGATTTGGGTAAAATTTGACTGAAGTGTCATCCTCATGAAGTAATCTTGAAGTCTAGAACAGATATATTCTAGAAGAACTGCTCTGTACATCAGAGTTCTTTTTAGGAACATGGACACCCTTAATAGCATGGGAAAACTCTTCTATAGTGAGTGTGAAATAAGTATTTCCAAACTCACCAAAGCCACAATTTAATGAGTTTTTTTTTGGTGCATTGCGTATATCATAGACTGCTGTGGAAACTGCACCAGAACATATTTAACATTGACTACCTCAACATAATTTCATTGCAGTACAAGTCAAAATCACAAGGATGCCTAGCATTTTAATAAATGTTTCAGTTTTGTTAAATTGGTTTTCCATGTTTATTTGGTGTTGAAAATATGAAAGGCTTGATATTAGTTAGCATACTTTTTTTTATTGCTCTTGCAGAAATATCTGCATGTCTTGCACTATCTGTAACTTAACCTCCAGTACAAATGGCATTATTAGGTGATGATACATTTATTCACTATAGCTCAATTCTATCTCTGGAAACATGCTGACTACTCTAAAGGAATGAACGTCTAATGCATGAGCAACGAAACTTGCTTGGGGAAAAAAGAATAAAATTTTAAAACATGGCACTGGCTTTGCCTTATTGCATTTGCCTGTGCCTCTATTTGTCAATTGATTGATCATTTATTTGGTTAGGAGATAGTAAAAAGAAATTATTTTTTTTTTAGGGGAATCTATACCACTGGGGCAAGTGTCATGGGAGCTGGTGTGAGAGCCCCCCGTATAAAGACTAAGAACTTGATCTCCATCATCTTCTGTGAGGCTGTTGCAATTTATGGCCTCATCATTGCCATTGTCATCACAGGCATGATAGATGTGAGTTTTGTCTCCATTCCTTATAATTCTCAACCATGGATTTACTCATGTATAAATAATAATAAATAATTGAATAAGTGTCTCTAGGCAGGTGGGAAAAGTCTACATCACTCCATTCTCATTCCCTAAATTTGGGATGGTCCAAGTATGTGAGAAAATTTATCTCTATGGCCATGTCAGATTAACAAATCTTCAACTGCCTTAGTGCTCTTTTTCATACTCAATTATTTTCACTCCAGTGCTCTTTTTTTTCTCTTGCCAAGGTTGTCTTTCATGACGCAGATGTATACAGTGCATAAATAACCAAAGGGGGAAATTTTTTATTGACTTAGCTGGAAATATGTTGAACATATTATATATAAGACCTTCCACCTGACTGCTTTAGGGTAAATACTAAGGAGGTTAATGTCTTGAATGACTTCCTATTTGCTAGAGTTCTTTCCTATCATATCATGCTTGAAGGTATACCTGAAAATTTTTGCGATTAAATGAAGGAGTCCATTTGTTTTGTCTTGTTCAATTCTAAATACCATTTTAACCTACATAAAACATTTGCCTTTGAAAATGCCCAGTTTTGGCAGGTGCTATACAATGAAAAATGCTAATGCACTTTGTACACTATTCTACATTGCTATTGATCCCTTTTCTTTTTCTTTTTTTTTTTTTTACCATGCCAGACATTTTCCCTGGATAAGGTCAGCGGCCACACACTGGAGTCTCAAAAGCTGAGGGAACAGAACTGGCTGTCAGGATATGCAATGTTTGGTGCAGGTCTGACAAATGGATTCGGAAATCTTTTCTGTGGGATTGCTGTTGGCCTTGTTGGTGAGTTTCAGACACACTTTCTCTTAATTCTTGATTTCCATTTAGGCTTTAAGCACAGTGGGAAAGACAGAGAAAAGGTCTATTCAGGGTCAATATGGTCAAGAGGTCAATTTTCTTTTTCTTTTTGATTCCTGTGTTTTCATTTCTCTTCCTACTCCTTAAGTATCAAGTAATTCTGCTCATAATAATAATATTCTTTAATATTCTTAATATTCCTCATATCCTCTCTCATGATTTCCAGAGTTTACTAATTAAAAATTTTTTATTCATGTGCTTTATTATTTTTCATTAAAAAAAATGTTTTAAGAAATGCTGGTCACACTGAGGTTTTCAATGCAAACATATAGCATTACTTTACCTGGAAGCTTCTTCCCCAAGCTGCCTCTCTTCTCCATGTTACACAAGTTTTATTTCTTCAATGTATTCAGGTTATGTATATATACTTAGCATATCTCTCATTCTCATAAGAAAGACTAGTTATGGCCTCTCCTGTCATTTGATGCCCTTGAGCTATTGATCTCTCATTTGTGCTGAACCAGTTGTTCACCAGCAGAAAACATGCTAGCAAGCAGCATAGAATGGGTTATGCAGGAATGAATTGCTAATTCTACTGTGGCATTTTGTATTGTGAGGGACATGGGATTCACTTGGTAACTTAACTGGACACTTACCTGAAGAAAGGGTACCATACCTATGAAATTTGGTTTCAACTTTTTTTTTCATATGTTTAAAATGTATATATCCCTTCATTGAGTTCAGCAGGAAGGCTAGAGGAGATAAATATTTGAAGGAGTTTTATCCTATTCTGTGTTCATTTCATGTATATTATGTTGTTTCTCGCCATAGTATCTATTGACCTTTACCACCCTCTTATGTTTATCATCTTCTTAGGTTCTGGAGCTGCACTTGCTGATGCTGCTGATGGCGCTCTCTTTGTCAAAATCTTGATCATTGAAATCTTTGGCAGTGCTATTGGACTGTTTGGCCTCATTATTGCCATTCTGCTTGTGAGTTCATGACATATCCCATGCAAAACACATCCTTGGCTAAATGATTATCAGATTCTATTGACTTTCATAGATGTTGCAGTGGAAAAAGTTTGCCCTCACCTGAACTTACATGATCATTCCTGTTACCTGAGGCAGCACCAATTCTGAATAGTGGAGTAGTTTTTCCTTCCATACTCTTATGGAAGCAGCTAAACAGGATGTATTACCTTTTTTTAATACCTCTTCTCTTATTTTATTTGTATTGAAATTGGAGAAAAATGAAAAAAAGACAAGAACATGCCTACTAGATAATAACAAAAGTTTTTGTGCATAAATACTAGTACAAAATTTATTTAACAGTAAATTAAACAACAATAAAAAATATTATTCTTTGAAATAAAGCCCATAATTTTCTATGACTGTCACCCATCTTTCTGCAATTAGTCCAATTTGGCAGCAGTACTAATCCAAAAAATTTTATTTAGAAAATGATGTTGAAATAAATTTTTTAGTTATGAACAAAAACTTTTGTTACAGCCTAGTATTTGAATTTATTTTATTTTGAAAGAATTCAGCAAAACTTGTGCTTTGGAACATTGTGTATCCATACCCAAAGACTTCCAAAGCTGACAACACACAGTCAGTGTTTAATCTGCAAATAAAAAAAGACTGAATTCTGCAAAAAAAACCTTTTTACTATGATGAGTGATCATTGAATGATGTTACTTGATAGGTATGATGCAGAAATATCATGCAAAGTCCTTCAATTGGCTTTTGACATTTATACAGTTTCTATGAAAAAAAGTTTCCCCCCCCCCGTATTTATTATTGCAAAGGTAAGCAGTTTAAAGTCAAAGACAAGTATTTACAGAAAATTTGAGGAAATTTTTTTAGTTATTGCTTGAATAATGTTCTTGAAAAATAAGGCATGCAGTGAAATCCTTCAACAACAAAAAATACCTGTGCAGAACCACATTGGGGATTGTATTTCAAAGTGACAAACTTTAGAGGTAGGAGGATCATTTAGTTTTCTAACAGTTTCTGAAAAGTGTGACATATAATAAATTTATTCCTCATTAAAAGAAAAAATTCAAATCGATTCCTCACTTTGTTTTGGACTATTTTCAATATGATCCAGACTGCTATGTATTGCATAATTCTTTTAATATGCTTGGTGAAGTACTGCATCCTCTGAACCTCGGTCTTTTCTATTTCTTAGTTTCATTATTTACAAGTTATGCTGGTATGCTTTTGGACTACAAGCTTGCTTTCTTCATTCCATTCTTTCTTGTATTATGCAAACATATAAGCATTGAATAGGAAAGGCTCCCTCTGTAATAGGTTAATACTCAGCACATGTGCAGGCAGCATTAATGTAGTTAGAGACTGAGACATGTGAATTCAGAGGCTCACTTTCTTAGACTGCTTATTGCACCCGTACCTATTTTCTACACTGTTTCATTTTGTTTGTCTAGATGGCCAATGTGAAGATGGGTGACAAACTTTGAAGAAACATCATTCCTGATGGACACAACACCTTCCATTCCTTTTATTTGGATGTGAATATGCTGCACATTTGAAGAGTTAGTGATTATGTGAAAAGTTTCAGAAACGTGTGAAGATTTTCTACTTGTGGCCTGGAAGGTCCTGCTGGGTCGCAAGCACAGAATCTTCTCCTCCCTCCATCAACACGATTGCATGATCCATCTCCTGATCCATCTTCATTTTGTGATGCTGAGAGTCCATTCCATCATCCCCTAGTCATTGGTAGTGGAACTATTCAGTATGTGGAGATGGCAACATTCTTCCAGCATGTGTTGTTGATTGCGAATTGAAAATTTGCTTCACTCGTGATGTTGTGCAGTACATGAGGAATTGTCGTGATAATTATTATGCTGCTTTGATTGGATGTCATTCCTTGAAGTAAATATACCTCTACCCCCAAAAACCTGGATAGCAATTTTACAAATTATAATTTAAGAGGCATGATTGTCATTATGGTTGTGGAAACAATTGAAGTGACTTCAGAAAAAGTCTTTGACCTGGACAAGTGTGGTGAAATTAATATGGCATGTAAGCATGAGTTTCTTGGGGTGTGGTACACCCCACCACTCTAATCCAGTATTGAGTTTGGTCAAAGCATGTGGATTGAAACACCTTGATATGGACACTGCAGGAGATTCTGCTTATATTAGGGAACAGTCACAGAGGAAAAGGGAATGGAGACTAAAAGCGAAATTGCTTCATTGGATCAGATAAGTTAAAAGGACTAAGGCTTCTCAAGTATTCTGTGCTTCTGCATATGACTGGAGCTTGCATGCAATGCTACTTCATACTTACATGCCTTGAATGAGTGTACAATGTGATTCTCTTCACTGTCCAGGATCACCTCAGTCCTTTCTATGGTTGGAGAGAGACAGACATCATGCTAGGAGTAGGGAATATCGTGGGAACTTCTGCAACTGACAAGATTATGGTACGAAATGCTTTGAAGCATCTCCTCCAAGCAAAGTGACTCCCAATTCCTCCATTTCATTCTTCTCAGACCTATCAGTTCCATGATGAACGACTCCCATTTAAAACCGCTGTTTTTTTCAGTGAGCGGGTTGCACTAAGACCTCTTCCTCGGTAGGTGTTGAACTATATCAAGGTTCTGCTCTCTCTCTTCCTGTTCACGGTGTACACAGAGAATAGGACCTAAAGGATTTTCTAGTCTGGAAGGTTAAATATCGGTGGTATCGAGGTAAAGATGTGCTCATGGCAAACGAAAGTAACTTCTAAGAGAAGTTGAGCGATCTTGATGATATTTGATCAACAATTAGGACATGTCCTCATGGCTTGTTTTCACAGTTGAACAATCAGTGAAGCTGTGCTTCCCCATTCCTCTGCATCACCTCACCCTGTGATCTTGAAACTTCGCTCGACTTTCTTGCACATTTGACGTCAATATTCTCTATTTCATTGACGAACTAAAAGGAGTTCGTTTTGAGCAATTAGTAGGATTCCCCCCCCCCCCCCTCACATGCACAATAGAGTAAAACGAGTTTTATCTTAGGATATTAATCTTTCGTCATCGGAACTCAATCGAGGTCATGACACGCACGAGTCATTTCGTCGATGATTATTTTTTCTTGGCAATGTGTCCTTGACAAATTTTTCATAACGCTCCAGGAGCTCCAAAGCTTTACCGAATCGTTTTGGCTCAGCACCCCGGCCAGAGGGTTTCCTTGTGAGCCCTCTGGAGCAGGCGAGGAAAAATAAGCACCTTGACTAATTTCTGGTTTTCGAGTGGTAACGACTTGAAGTCGAGACCGAGAATCGCATTTCGTATTTTTTGTGCTCCGCTGCCGCATGCTCCCTGAGAGACTCCCAAAAAGGCAGCGTTGTCGCTCTCGAGACTCTGATGAGTCTCGAACACGTGCGAATATAAATGCTTGGGGGCGCACTGAATATTTTTTTATTTCGCCTGCGTATTTGGGGTCATCGCGCCTTCGCGTAGATAGGATTCAAGACGAAAGTAAACTGATAACATTAACGTCGACCACTTTTTACGGTCTTTTACTGTATTTTGTATCTGTTTCCATAGCGACGGCGATATCATATCTCGTATTTTTCTCCCCGATTCCATTACGAACGGGGAAGTACGGAATCCCTGGGTCTTTCTTGAGGTTCAAACCTTTGAATGCTTGCTCCTTCGGTGCTATTTCCTTCAGTGAATCGTCGGCAGAACAGATGCAACCGCTTTTTCATCTGACTGCGACAAGATTTTTGCCCAACCCTGCACGGCCAGAAGAATTTCAGTTCGAGAGGGAAAATGGCAAGTGCGGCACTGAAGGATGGCGTAATTGTGATCGAGAAGGACTTGGACGATCACAACGGCCTTGCGACGGACATTTTCGAGTGTTTCAAGACGGGACCCAGCTGGTGCGACGTCGTCATCCTCATCCAAGACGACAAATTCTATTCCTGCAAGGGGATCCTCGCCTCCGTCTCCCCCTACTTCCGCCAGATGTTCTCCACCGACTTCCAGGACTCCTCCCAGAGGGAAATCAGACTGGAAGGCGTAACCACGAAAGGATTCGGGGCGGTCTGGGATTACATCCACGGAACGAGAGTGGAGGTAGAAGGGGAGGAAGGGGCATTGGCCACTCTTCGAGATGCGCATTTCCTCGGGCTGAAACGCCTCTTCCACAAAACGAGCAAGACCATCAAGACGTTGCTGAATCCTGACAATGCGATACGAATACTGAAAACTGCTGAGCGATACGGCGACAAGGATTTAAGGGAAGCTGCCGATGGATTCATTTCGGTCCATTTCGGTGAGGTGATCCACACGAAAGACTTTCCGAGTGTCTCATTCGAGGCATTGGCGTCGTTCTTGGATCGAGATGAATTAGGAGTCTCATCCGAGAAAGAAGTTTACGAAGCGACGAGAAAATGGTTAGATCACGACGAAAGCCGACAACGTCATTTGCCGGATCTTTTGGACAAAATTCGTCTTCCTCTCCTGCCTTACGACTACCTGCAGACCGCGGTCCTCGCGGACCCGAGCGTTTCCGGAGTGCCATCGTGTCTCGGTGCCATTACGGATGCAAGGAATTTCCACGATTCGGAGCTTCGGCACGCCGTCCCCAAGGAGAAGACCAGGTCTCGTGGATCGTTCTCGAACGTGTTTTGGGGGCTGGGGAGGCAAAACAAGGAGTGGAAGATATATCGCATCGGTCCGAACGATTGGAGCCTGGACGAGGTCACTCACTATCCATACAGCGGCGAGGACGAATTCTGGCGCGCCTTCGTCGGAATCGACAGGAAACTTTACCTGACTGGGATGGGCGAGATGAAGATGTTCGACGTGGGAAAGTGGAGGTGGGAGGAAGGACCCTTGCCCCCCGAGTACGTCTATCGGCCGGCGGCTGCCGCCTCCCCCGTCTCCCTCTTCGTCTGCGGCGGATGCGACGGAAAGGACGCGATTCGGAGGTGGGCGTTCCGCTTCGAGGTGGCGTCGGGCCGGTGGATGCGACTCGGCGACATGCGACACCACCGAAGCGGCGCAGGCGCGTGCCATCACGGCTCCTGCCTCCACGTCGTCGGCGGCTGGAACGAGGAAGACTCGAAGAAGCACGAGCGACTCGACCTCCGCGCCCCGAAGTGGGAAGAGCTCCCCGAGCTTCCCCAAACGACGGACGAACCCGCTCTCGCATCCCGAGACGCCGACCTCCTCCTGACCGGAGGATCCGCCGGCGCCGCCAAAAGAGCCGCCAAAAGAGCCGCCTACGTCTACGACGCCAGAGCGAACGCGTGGCGGGAGCGACCGAGCATGGCCGAAGGACGGCATCGGCACGGTCTCGTTCCCCTGGAAGGAAAAACGTTCGCCGTCGGAGGAGCGTCGAATCCCTCCGTGGAAGTCTTCGATGGGTCCCGCTGGGAAGTCGTGAAGAGGTTCGATCACTTTCGAGAGAGCTTCCCGATTGGTCGGAGGTGTCGGTCCGAATGAATAATTTCTTCACCGGAACTTCGATGTTCCCCCTTTTTTTCTCATTTCTAAACGTGAAAAATGGTGACAGGTTAACCTCTGTAGGCTTTATTACCCGTTTTAGAGATAAAGTGACTTTTGTTCAAAGAAACTCGCTTTGCTCTGGTTTTCGTTGGAAAAAAAAATCAATTCCGATGTAGAGCAGATGAATCCTGCTCATTCTTAAACGTTTTGCAACTGGTGAAGTAGCGCTCTCGGACACTTTTGATCCTTTCAATTCATACGTTAATGTCGGACGACAAAGGCTGAAATCTCCGAGATGGTGGATTGCACGAGACGCGCTTATCGCGAATGTGGATGTCCAGTGAGAGATGATGTCGGAGTTTCAACTGTCCCTTACGAAGCATCCTCCTTGGGTGGACGACGGAGCGAAAAGCGGACTTGGAATGAGGTGGATCACGTCCCACCTGGTGGGTGCCCCACCCCCCGACCGAGGCGACGTAGTGACATCGCCTAGTCTCCCTCTTCGCTCAACCGCCTCCCGCGAATCGACGTTGAACCCTCCCCAGATTCTTCCCGTGCATTCTCTCTCAACTCTGGCGGTTCTATCTCTCAGTTCTGTTTCCTTCAGTGGGGTCATAAAAGTATCCAGGTTCTTGTAATATCTGGTATTTTTTTCATCATCGCAGCGTGAAATTTAATAAACATAGGAAACATATATATATATTGTCACGCTGACGTGAGGGGCCTTAATACGTCTTTGCCAGCGACTATAATGATCACTGAAAATCGAGAGAGCCAGTTATGAGCCTAAACCGGTTTCTCAGCCACAAGCTTTGGTGCCGTTTGACTTCGTTTTGAGAGCCCTTTCAACGACCAAAGTTCGGTGAAAATCTGAAATTATCACTTGTGTAGTGTTCCTTTTAAGGACGACTCACCTGTGCCATTCCCTCAATAACAGGTCCAATAGCGGCTCACATGCGATTTGTTCACGAAGTGTCAGTTGTGGTTTTCATCGTTTCGAGAATGATACTCGGGTGGATTACAAGTGGCCGAGGTGGATTTCCACCAGGTGGGACACCCACCAGGCGAGACGACCCACCCGATTCCAAATCCTCTTTCACTCCATCACTCACCCAAGGTGGATATTTCGCAAGGGACAGTCGAAACTTGGACACTATCTCACTGTACATTCCACATTCGCGATGAACGAGTCTCGTGCAATCCACCATCTCGGAGATTTCAGCCGTTGTCCCTCCGTCGGGAGGGATGTCTTCCGTCCTTCCGCGAGTCCATGCTGATGAATGTCTCTGGATTCCACCGACTGGAAACTTCCATAACTTCTTTCTTTTCCTAGGGCAGGGATTTCAGATTTACTAGCCAAACTGAAGAACGCAAATTCGCACAACTATGGGATATCAAAGATAGCCCATTCAATCCCTCTCCCCCAAAAGGGGGAGAGGGGTTGAAACCCCCCCCCCCCCCCCCCCCCCCNAAAGGGGGAGAGGGGTTGAAACCCCCCCCCCCCCCCCCCCAGATGCAGCCCTAAAAGTCATACTTGGGAAGGACATAAAAAAAAGATGAGGGCATTTAAGCAGGGGATGAAGGGGTCAGAACGAGGGTTGGAACGAGAAACAATGATGGCACGATGGAAGAGTAAATTGCTTTTATGAAATATCTGGAAGGTGTAATCCTTGAAACAAAATTGTCGATGTGTGGATCGCGTGGGGCTTCGTAGAATCCACCGTTGGTGTCTCTGGCCTCGACAACCATGTATTGGTCCTCAACACATTGACTTCCTGGCACTGTGACACTTCATGGCTCTATGGCTATATGGTAGGGATTTCAGATTTACTGGTCAAGCTGAAGAACGCGAATTCGCACAACTACGTGATATCTAAGATAGCCCTTCACGAAATCCTCATCGCCTCATGGAGCAGCATGAATCCGGACCTCCGACCAGGGATCGGAACGAAATCCATTTCACGAAACGACCATTCGACAAGCTCTCTCACAATCGGTCAAATGAAACTTCTTCACGACCTCCCACCTCGACCCATCACAGACCTCCACCGACGGATTCCTCAACCCCCCGACGGCGAAGAGCCTCCCGTCCATGGACACGAGGCCGTGCGAACGCCGTCCCTGCGCCATGCCCTGCCTCTCCGCCCACGCGTCCGCTCTCTCGTCGTAGACGTACACTTCCCGCTTGTCTCCGCCGGCCCAGCCGCCGGCGAGGATCGGCTCGCCGTCTCGAAACGCGACGGCCGGATTCTGTCTGCCTTGCGGGAGCTCGGCCAACTCCTCCCATCTGGACGTGCGGAGATCCAACCGCTCGTACTTCTTCGAGGCCTCCTTGCCGTACCCACCGACGACATGAAGACACGAGTCGCGATGACCCGCTCCGGCGCCATACCGGCCGTACGCCATGTCGCTCAGCCGCACCCACCGCCCCGACTCCATCTCGAAACAAAAACGCCCACTTCTGATCCACGCTCGTTCGACCTTGCCCCCCGCAGACGAAGAAGGACCCGGGGCAGACGGCAGTCGCCGGCCATCGAACGAATTCTTCATGCTTCGGCGCTTCTTCCCATTCCAGTTTGTCCACGTCGAATATTTTCATCTCGACCATTCCTCTCACGCACAGTTTCCTGTCGATTCCTGCGAAGGCCCCTCGATAAAAGTCGACCTCGCCGAACGGATAGTCGGCGGCCTCGTTCAACTCCCAACTGTCGGTGTCGATGCTACATATCTTCATTTTCCTGTCCTTCTCCCCCAGGCACCAGAGCAACAGCGACCTGGACCTGCCGACCCTCTGACAGACCTGGGAATCACGTCGGTCGATCGCATCCGTGACGTCACCGATGCATTTCGAATCCCCGCAAATTAAAGGATCCCCTCGGAGCACCGTCTCCAAGTATTCGCGAGGCAAGAGCGAGAGACGAATTTTCCCCATCAGATTCGACGCGTGTCGCTGCCGGTTTCCATCGTGCTCCAACCATTTCCTCGTCGCTTCGCAAACCTCTTTCTCCGAATTCACTTCCAGTTCGTCTCGGTCCAAGAACGATGCCAAGGCCTGGAACGAGACGCTCAGGAAGTCCTTCGTGCGGATGACCTTGCTGAAACGGACCGATATGAATCCAATAGCAGCTTCCCTTAGATCCTTGTCGCCGTATTGCTCGGCAGTTTCGAGAACCCGTACGGCATTGTCAGGATTCAGCAACGTCTTGATGGTCTTGCTCGTTTTGTGGAAGAGGCGTTTGAGACCGAGGAAATGCGCATCTCGAAGAGTGTCCAATGCCCCTTCCTCCCCTTCTACCTCCACTCTCGTTCCGTGGATGTAATCCCAGACCGCCCCGAATCCTTTCGTGGTTACACCTTCCAGTCTGATTTCCCTCTGGGAGGAGTCCTTGAAGTCGGTGGAGAACATCTGGCGGAAGTAGGGGGAGACGGAGGCGAGGATCCCCTTGCAGGAATAGAATTTGTCATCTTGGATGAGGATGACGACGTCGCACCAGCTGGGTCCCGTCTTGAAACACTCGAAAATGTCCGTCGCAAGGCCGTTGTGATCGTCCAAGTCCTTCTCGATCACAATCGCGCCATCCCTCCGAGTCGTCGTTGCCATTCCTCCTGTCGCAGTGAAGCTCCTCCGACAGAACGATATACTCAGACTGACGACTTAACGAGACTGGACCCGCGACCCGCGACCTGCTACAGGCGATGGCACCGAACAACCCACGGCACGAATCGAAGCAGACAAAACCCGAAACGAGACGNGTCCTCACATTCTGTACTCCTTCCCCCTCCCCCTCTCCCCCCTCCCCCTTTAGCACATTGCCGTGTGGGGGGTTGACAGAGCCATGAAGTGTCACAGTGCCAGGAAGTCAATGTGTTGAGGACCAATACATGGTTGTCGAGGCCAGAGACATCAACGGTGGATTCTGTGAAGCACCACGCGATCCACGTCGACAATTTTGTTTCAAGGATTACACCTTCCAGATAGAGTGGTACCTCTCATAACGAACGCAATTCGTTCCAGCGGTGCGTTCGTTATGCGAGGTGTTCGCGAGCGAAAGTGAAATATTTTTTCCTAATTTCCTTGATTTTTCGCGGCGACGTGGAACGGATTACATGATTTCCCATAGAAGTCTATGGGAAATCGTGTTTCGCATAAAGAAACACCTCACATAAGGAACGCACCGCTGGAACGAATTGCGTTCGTTATGCGAGGTACCGATGTATTTCATAAAAGCTATTTATTCTTCCATCGTGCCATCATTGTTTCTCGTTCCAATCCTCGCTCTGACCCCTTCTTCCCCTGCTTAAATGCCTTCATCTTTTTCTTCTCATGACTTCCAGGGTTGCATCTGGTTACAACCCCTCTCCCCCTTTGGACTGTTACCATCACCTCCGACCCTATTTTGTCGCCCTGTACTCTTTCAGCCCCGCAAATCTCGTGTTAATCCTCCGTCCTACCAAAGGCATAGACCATGGTGGAACATAAGCCCCCCCCAAGGAGGGGGCCCTTAGATAGATCCCTCCCCATCTGAAAATCCAAGACGTGTCACTGGTGAATGCAGTCACCCAAAGTGCTCTTCCCATATTATGCAAATCTGGAAGCGTATTGCATGTATCAGCGCCCTGAGACCTGAACAAGCGAGGGAAGCATTGCTCTAGTCCTAGTTATATTCAAATTAATGCAACTTTCCAGGGAGACTCCGAAGTTCAATGGACTCATGAGTGCATCCGGTTTCATCTGCTCACTGCTCACCAAAGAAGGACGATGACAGTGGATTGTAAAATTTTAATTCCCTCATCCAGCGAAAGCTTCCTCTCCGGCTATTATGGAGGATCTGATATTCCGACTCGAGACTAATTGAGGCTTGATGGATTTCCTCGTTCTGTCTGTTCTCTTCATAACTTCGCACAAGAACGACGAACCCGAACGCGGACGACGTTGATCCTCCGAACCCACGAAAAGCAACCCGTCCGCCAATTTCCCCCATGGGAAGCAAAGACGCAACCTCGCCCCATCACGAACTGTATTCCAAGCGAGTCATCAGGCCGGGAGAGGCCCATACGGAGGAAGGGATCCCAGGAACTGGAACCGCCGGGCCCGAGCGAGCACGTGCCTCCACCTCCGTTCTCTCTCCGCTCTCCCTTCGCGGACGCACGCGGCAGGCACCAGGCGCTCGTAGCGGGGGATGTACGTCTTCGGGTGGATGTACGTCTTCGGGAGATGTACGTCTTCGGGGAGATGTACGTCTTCGGGGAGAATGGGGTTGTCTTCTCGAAGGAACGCTTCGCCAGTTTCTTCATCGCCTCCTCGGTCATCCTCTTCTCGAGGAACGTCCCTAGCTTCCCGATCGCCCCAGCCACATCCTGCATCGATGGCCGTAACGCGTTAGTCTTCGTGTCGTGCAGTCGGTCCTCCCTTAAAGTCCCTTTAACTCGTTATCTTCTACGAGAATTTTCAGAATGTGGAACGCCCACCGGGTGAAATTGGTTAGCGCGATCATTTCCTCGGTTGGCTTCGGTCACTGAAAATCACTGAAAATAATCACTGCAAATCGAGAGAGCCAGTTATGAGCATAAACTTGTTTCTCAGCCACAAGTTTTGGTGCCGTTTGACTTCGTTTTGAGAACCCTTTCAATAACCAAAGTTCAGTGAAAATCTGCATTTATCACTTGTGTAGTGTTCCTTGTAAGGACGACTCACCTGTGCTATTCCCTCAATAACCGGTTCAATAGTGGCTCACTGGTGATTTGTTCACGAAGTGTCAGTTCTGTCTCCGTGTGTGGTTTTCATCGTTTCGAGAATGATACGCGGGTGGATTACAAGTGGCATAGGTGGATTTCCACCAGGCGAGACCACCCACCTGATTCCAAATCCTCTTTGACTCCATCACTCACCCAAGGTGGATATTTCGCAAGGGACAGTTGAAAGTTGGACACTATCTCACTGTACATTCCACATTCGCGATAAACGATTCTCGTGCAATCCACCATCTCGGAGATTTCAGCCGTTGTCCCTCCGTTGGGAGGGATGTCTTCCGTCCTTCCGCGAGTCCATGCTGATGAATGTCTCTGGAATCCCCCTCCTGGAAACTTCCTTAACTTCTTTCTTTTCATAGGGTAGGGATTTCAGATTTACTAGCCAAAATGAAGAACGCGAATTCGCACAACTATGGGATATCAAAGATAGCCCATTCAATCCCCCCCACAGATGCAACCCTAAAAGTCATACTTGGGAAGGACATAAGAAAAAGATGAGGACATTTAAGCAGGGGATGAAGGGGTCAGAACGAGGGTTGGAACGAGAAACAATGATGGCACGATGGAAGAGTAAATTGATTTTATGAAATATCTGGAAGGTGTAATCCTTGAAACAAAATGGTAGATGTGTGGATCGCGTGGTGCTTCGTAGAATCCACCGTTTGTGTACCTGGCCTCGACAACCATGTATTCGTCCTCAACACATTGACTTCTTGGCACTGTGACACTTCATGGCTCTGTCAATCCCATTGGCTGACACGGCAGTCAATGTGCTAAAGAGGGAGAGGGGGAGGGGGAAGGAGTACAGAATGTAAGAACCGTCGGGAGGGATGTCTTCCGTCCTTCCGCGAATCCATGCTGAGGAATGTCTCTGGATTCCACCGACTGGAAACTTCCCTAACTTCATTCTATTTATATGGTAGGGATTTCAGATTTACTAGTCAAGCTGAAGAACGCGAATTCGCACAACTACGTGATATCTAAGATAGCCCTTCACGAAATCCTCATCGCCTCATGGAGCAGCATGAATCCGGACCTCCCACCAGGGATCGGAACGAAATCCATTTCACGGAACGACCATTCGACAAGCTCTCTCACAATCGGTCAAATGAAACTTCTTCACGACCTCCCACCTCGACCCATCACAGACCTCCACCGACGGATTCCTCAACCCCCCGACGGCGAAGAGCCTCCCGTCCATGGACACGAGGCCGTGCGAACGCCGTCCCTGCGCCATGCCCTGCCTCTCCGCCCACGCGTCCGCTCTCTCGTCGTAGACGTACACTTCCCGCTTGTCTCCGCCGGCCCAGCCGCCGGCGAGGATCGGCTCGCCGTCTCGAAACGCGACGGCCGGATTCTGTCTGCCTTGCGGGAGCTCGGCCAACTCCTCCCATCTGGACGTGCGGAGATCCAACCGCTCGTACTTCTTCGAGGCCTCCTTGCCGTACCCACCGACGACATGAAGACACGAGTCGCGATGACCCGCTCCGGCGCCATACCGGCCGTACGCCATGTCGCTCAGCCGCACCCACCGCCCCGACTCCATCTCGAAACAAAAACGCCCACTTCTGATCCACGCTCGTTCGACCTTGCCCCCCGCAGACGAAGAAGGACCCGGGGCAGACGGCAGTCGCCGGCCATCGAACGAATTCTTCATGCTTCGGCGCTTCTTCCCATTCCAGTTTGTCCACGTCGAATATTTTCATCTCGACCATTCCTCTCACGCACAGTTTCCTGTCGATTCCTGCGAAGGCCCCTCGATAAAAGTCGACCTCGCCGAACGGATAGTCGGCGGCCTCGTTCAACTCCCAACTGTCGGTGTCGATGCTACATATCTTCATTTTCCTGTCCTTCTCCCCCAGGCACCAGAGCAACAGCGACCTGGACCTGCCGACCCTCTGACAGACCTGGGAATCACGTCGGTCGATCGCATCCGTGACGTCACCGATGCATTTCGAATCCCCGCAAATTAAAGGATCCCCTCGGAGCACCGTCTCCAAGTATTCGCGAGGCAAGAGCGAGAGACGAATTTTCCCCATCAGATTCGACGCGTGTCGCTGCCGGTTTCCATCGTGCTCCAACCATTTCCTCGTCGCTTCGCAAACCTCTTTCTCCGAATTCACTTCCAGTTCGTCTCGGTCCAAGAACGATGCCAAGGCCTGGAACGAGACGCTCAGGAAGTCCTTCGTGCGGATGACCTTGCTGAAACGGACCGATATGAATCCAATAGCAGCTTCCCTTAGATCCTTGTCGCCGTATTGCTCGGCAGTTTCGAGAACCCGTACGGCATTGTCAGGATTCAGCAACGTCTTGATGGTCTTGCTCGTTTTGTGGAAGAGGCGTTTGAGACCGAGGAAATGCGCATCTCGAAGAGTGTCCAATGCCCCTTCCTCCCCTTCTACCTCCACTCTCGTTCCGTGGATGTAATCCCAGACCGCCCCGAATCCTTTCGTGGTTACACCTTCCAGTCTGATTTCCCTCTGGGAGGAGTCCTTGAAGTCGGTGGAGAACATCTGGCGGAAGTAGGGGGAGACGGAGGCGAGGATCCCCTTGCAGGAATAGAATTTGTCATCTTGGATGAGGATGACGACGTCGCACCAGCTGGGTCCCGTCTTGAAACACTCGAAAATGTCCGTCGCAAGGCCGTTGTGATCGTCCAAGTCCTTCTCGATCACAATCGCGCCATCCCTCCGAGTCGTCGTTGCCATTCCTCCTGTCGCAGTGAAGCTCCTCCGACAGAACGATATACTCAGACTGACGACTTAACGAGACTGGACCCGCGACCCGCGACCTGCTACAGGCGATGGCACCGAACAACCCACGGCACGAATCGAAGCAGACAAAACCCGAAACGAGACGAGAAACCAGCCAGCGTTTCCGCGAAAATCAATCGCGTCGCGAGAGAGAGAAGAAGGCGAGATATGATAACATCGTCGCCATGGCAGCCGATATTGGTCCAAAACAGGAAGGAGCGACCCAAGGTCGCCCGTAAACAACCGTTCTCCGTTTTTTTTATTATTATTTCCAGATTGCGTCTTTGTCCCTGTGAGACCTGGCATATCTCCCTGAAGATACGCCGTCCACGTTTGAGGATCATTCTCATTCCCTGAGCATATTTTCCCGTCAACTTGGCAATTATCTATCTGTAATTGTACGTCGAGGACCAGTAAATTCGAAGGAACCAGTAAACCCCACAAATAATTTTAAAAAAAACATTCGATTGTTCTCACCAGCCAGACGTGTAAATTCAGTGACCTACGTTCCACCGTTCATGCACAAGTCGATAGAGGATGCAAATTTGCATAAAAATTGCAACTCCCAACACGGCGACGACCAAAGACGTAATCGCCGAAGCAAACGATAGATATTTTCGCATGACCGATCTTTCCCCCGTTTTGGAGATTCCCGCCTCTTCCCGCTTCGATCGTCGACCCTCGGCATGGATGCTGGGCGAGTGCATCTTGAAGGGATGCGTCAGTGCGAGGTTTCCAGCTTTTGTCAGTGGGAAAATAAATATTAATTATTAGTTGCGCGTTGTAGTAGGGCGATAATGTCGACAGCAACGCCACCTACCTACTAGCTATCATATTTTAGCCACTAGAAAAAAAAAAAATTAGTTTAGGCCTATGAATCCCTCTGCCAATTATCATCTGCATCCGAGAGTTTTTTTTCAAAAGATATGGTCAAACAAAGTTGCATTTGTATCTAACAATTGAACTTTTTATCATAACTTTCTAAGGAAAAGTCAGATGCCACTGATATTTGACAGATGTTATTATGTCTATGGCCTATTCGTTCCCTTGCCCGGCACATATTTCTACCTATCGACAGAGGGCGCAGTGATTGCATGCGCGAAGGTGAAATGTGAAGGAGCGCGAGGACTCTCCTTACCGAGTTTCTTTGTTGGTAATATCCCTAGTAGCACGTAACATTGAACCGACGTTGAATCAATGCTGATTCGATGGGCCTTATTGGGACGGATAAAGAGCACATCAACACGAGACGTTGCTGCACTGAGAGTTTCATCTTCTCTTGGTGGGTGTGAAGTGAATGCTGGATGTTTTCCTTTTTGTTGGAAATTCCTATTCTCCGTCTCTTACCTTTGCATGTGCGACTGCAGCGCCACCTGTCAACATGTAGAACCATGTGCTGGGTAAGGGAATGAATAAGTCATGGACACATGAACATCTCTGTCAAATATTACCTGAATCTGACTTTCCCTTGGAAAGTTATAGTGAAAGAAAATAGGGCCGTGACTTAAAAAAGTTAGGGAAGTTTCCAGTCGGTGGAATCCAGAGACATTCCTCAGCATGGACTCGCGGAAGGACGGAAGACATCCTTCCCGACGGTCCTCACATTCTGTACTCCTTCCCCCTCCCCCTCTCCCCCCTCCCCCTTTAGCACATTGCCGTGTGGGGGGTTGACAGAGCCATGAAGTGTCACAGGGCCAGGAAGTCAATGTGTTGAGGACCAATACATGGTTGTCGAGGCCAGAGACATCAACGGTGGATTCTGTGAAGCACCACGCGATCCACGTCGACAATTTTGTTTCAAGGATTACATCTTCCAGATATTTCATAAAAGCTATTTACTCTTCCATCGTGCCATCATTGTTTCTCGTTTCAACCCTCGTTCTGACCCCTTCATCCCCTGCTTAAATGCCTTTATCTTTTTCTTCTCATGACTTCCAGGGTTGCATCTGGTTACAACCCCTCTCCCCCTTTTGAATGTTACCATCACCTCCGACCCTATTTTGTCGCCCTGTACTCTTTCAGTCCAGCAAATCTCGTGTTAATCCTCCGCCCTACCAAAGGCATAGACCAGGGTGGAACATAAGCCCCCCAACCCCTTAACCCCCCCCCCCCCCAGGGAGGGGGCCCTTAGTTAGATCCCTCCCCATCTGAAAATCCAAGACGTGTCACTGGTGAATCCTGTCACCCAAAGTGCTCTTCCCATATTATGCAAATCTGGAAGCGTATTGCATGTATCAGCGCTCTGAGACCTGAACAAGTGAGGGAAGCAATGCTCAAGTCCTAGTTATATACAAATTAATGCAACTTTCCAGGGAGACTCCGAAGTTCAATGGACTCGTGAGTGCATCCGGTTTCATCTGCTCACTGATCGCTAAAGAAGGACGATGACAGTGGATTGTAAAATAGTAATTCCTTCATCCAGCTAAAGCTTCCTCTCCGGCTATTATAGAGGATTTGATATTCCGACTCGAGACTAATTGACGCTTGATGGATTCCCTTGGTCTGTCTGTTCTCTTCATAACTTCGCACGAGAACGACGAACCCGAACGCGGACGACGTTGATCCTCCGAACCCACGAAAAGCAACCCATCCGCCAATTTCCCCCATCGGGAAGCAAAGACGCAACCTCGCCCCAACACGATCTGTATTCCAAGCGAGTCATCAGGCCGGGAGAGGCCCATACGGATGAAGGGATCCTAGGAACTGGAACCGCCGGGCCCGAGCGAGCACGTGCCTCCACCTCCGTTCTCTCTCCGCTCTCCCTTCGCGGACGCACGCGTCAGGCACCAGGCGCTCGTAGCGGGGGATGTACGTCTTCAGGTGGATGTACGTCTTCGGGGAGAATGGGGTTCTCTTCTCGAAGGAGCGGTTCGCTAGTTTCTTCATCGCCTCCTCGGTCATCCTCTTCTCGAGGAACGTCCCTAGCTTCCCGATCGCCCCTGCCACATCCTGCATCGATGGACGTATCGCGTCAGTCTTCGCGTCGTGCAGTCGGTCCTCCCTTAAAGTCCCTTTAACTCGTTTTCTTCCACGAGAATTTTCAGAATGGGAAACGCCCACCGGGTGAAATTGGTTACCGCGATCATTTCCTCGGTTGGCTTCGGTTACCTATGGTCACCTTTACTCACCTTTGGTTACCTTTGAGACCTGAGTCTCCTGGGCGTTCGTGAATCGATCAAAAATCGGTTTCAAATCGTAATTCGTTCGAACGAGCCAAGAGTGACCGACGAACTTCGCTTTCTTTCCGCCAAAATTTGCTACATTTCTTGCGGAACTTCAGCGAGCGTCGGAACTGCTCTCATGTCGGCAGTCGCGAGCGGAAAAAAAAAATGTTCCGCACTCGCGTCGAGACGGCAATTCACAATCGGCAATAGTTGTTCACCACGACCCACCGAAGGCCGAGGCAGATTAGAATTGAGTCGCATAGAAAATAAAAACACAAATCGCATTAAAAAATGTAAAAACACGAAAAACGTAAAAATGTAAAAAATGTAAAAATGTAAAAACACGATCACGAAAGAGTTAACGGTGCTAGACGGATTCTCACTGGTCGCCAAAAAATGTCCGGCTTTTCGATCGAAAACACGCGAAATGCAACGAATTTGACTAAGAAGACTTCCAGCATCGATAAGCATAAAAATGAAGAAGAAAAAGGAGAGGGAAATGACCTTGAGGCCCTCGAAGGCGAGGAGGAAGAGGTTGGGCCCGTTCCCCGGCAGCCGTCGTTCCTTCGCGTGCTTCCAATCGAGGCCCCACATGTCTGGGAAACGACAGGAAAAGCGAGGCAACCGAAGCGGGTCGACCCCCTTGCCCCTCCTTCCCCCCCCCCCTGCCCCCCTTGCCCCCTCCCCCCCGTGTCACGTGGAAATGGGGTCGTTAGCGTTCCGTCACGTTCCGACATGCGCCTGCATTTCCGCCTTTGCGGCTTTCATGGACGGCGGATATTCCTGGATCCGGTTTTGCCTGGTGTTACAGGCAAAACTGTCACAGGCGCGCCGCGTTTTCGAGGCGATCGAGCTAACTCGCAATCCGAAGTTTTTTTCCCATTTTTCAACTTTCAACTCGAACGGAATGGCCGAACGAACGCGTTTGACTTTTCCTGGCTGGAAAATGTATCATGTTTCTCATCCGTAAAGATAAGTATTTGTGGTAATTTGTGGTAATACCACATTCAATTCCCCCTCGAGTCGGATGAGAGATCTTCACAGATGAATAAATCCTCCGTGATGATCCATCACGGCAAGGGCAAATGATTTGCATGCTCGATACTAAATGGGAAATTCTCACTTTCGATTCCGCGATAAACTTTCGCGTGCATCAAAATTATGACTGTCAATTCCACTAAATTAATCGATCGATCAATCGATGAAAGTATTAATCGCGATTTTCATCGACCCCCCCAACCTCCCGCCTCTTCCCCCCCGTAGTTTTAAAAGTGAACACACAAAACAAAGCCATCGCTTTCAGACTATTCCAAGAAAAAAAGGCTTCCTGACCCCATTACAATTATGACCCCATTACAAGCGTAACGGCCCGCATCCCGTGTCCTTCTGACGGAAAAGTGACTGGATGCGAATGGGGAATAGAAAGTCTTAATGAAGGAGCCAGAAGGGAAAGCACGGAAGGCAGAGGGGAGTCCGGGGGGGGCAAGGGACCGGAGAGGCAGGAAAGAGGATGCAAAGACTGGGGGAGTGAGAGGCGAACGTCTGTGGGAGCCCCCGGTAAGTAACCGAGGAGGTGAAGGGAGGAGGGGGGGGGGGGGGGGGGGGGGGGGGGGGGGGGGGAAGACCAATGGCATAGGCTGGGTTTCAACAAAGGGGGGGCTACTGACATCTCCCCAGCGGGGGGGGTTGGAGCAGGCGAGAGAAGTGGAAGCGAATGTGGGAAACCCCCTCCGATTCCTTGCTTTGCTCCTGTTTTTGCTCTTCCATCCTGAGTTGCCAGTTAATCATTAATGAATCTTTAAACCTCCGCGTAATGAAGTGTCACTCTATACGCCCGATCAGTTACGGTTACATTCTTTAATTTTAATTAATCTCCGTTTAATCTTTCCGTTATGGGCTGGCTAAATGGCAATGTGCGCGCTTCATCTGGCTATGTTCTTGTTAAAAACTTCGATCGATTAAAATTCAGTTAATCGACTGATTAAGCGATTAAATGGCTCGTGATCAATCGATTACATTTTTTTAATCAATTGACAGCCCTAATTTTAATATGAAGGTTTGCCGCATCAACATTACGTACAAGCACCAAAAATTCCCAAGAGTAAAACTGCAAGTCTTCACGTTGAAAATCAAAACTAGACATTTTTATGTAAAGTAATTTGGTTCCCACCATAGGCGCCGAACCCAGGGGGGGGGGGGGGGGGGGGGAGNCATAGGCCCCGAACCCGGGGGGGGGGCAAAGGGGCACGTGCCCCCCCCCCAACAGTATTATTGAGGGGGCAACGCCCCCCCAAGAACGACCAAATTTCAGCAAAGTATAGCGCATGGAAAGTTGAAAACAAAATGCTGTTTCCCGAAAGAAATGAAAAACTTGACTTTCCTTTCTGTTTAGAGCTCCAACTGGGAGAGATCCCTGTGTGGAACGGCCATGCCGAGCATTTATTGCACACGATAAGAAGATCGCGCAGGGCAACGTCTTTTGCTTGTTTCTGCTTGCTTCTAAGAGCGAGAAGGGAAGACGCCCTTGACAGGACGCACAAAGAAGCGAGACCACGTCTGGATTTTCCGCATTTCGCTCAGAAGTGAAACCCGAAGGACAAACCAGCAGAGAATCGTTCGAGCCACTCGATGGCGCTCAAGGGAACTCCCAAGCGTCCCGCGAAAAAAGGGAAATGGCCGCGAGGATCCTTCGTCATGGCGCGATCGGATGGGAATGGTGAGATCACGCGAACGCCTCCCTCCACTTCTCGGAGCAGACTATGACCCATACGTCACAGTGACGTCACAACGTGACGGTACAGAAGCGCGCCTCGCGATGTACTGGTACGATCTGGTCAATTCGCCGATCAGCTGAAGTGGCCCATGCCGGAAAAGCCTTTTGACAGGATCTCCGCGGAAATGTCTATTCCTCCTCGGCTTTTTAAGAAGGTCTTAGAACAGGCCCACGTGTTTCGCCTGACTTTAGACCCGGCGTGCACGTCAAAACGTCGCAAATGCGTCAAACTTTTATATTGTGAAGGGCCTGAAGGCCTGCAGGGAGAGAATCTTATTTTGAATATTTTTGCACAACGAAGCAAGAGAAAGGAAGGTGTGTGCAAATTAGCATTGATGAGTCGTGTAGCCTTACCAGATGAAATTTCATATCCTCTTTGTCAATAAAAATGAGTAAGATTCCCATATTTGAATTCTTAAACTTGATTGAGTTCCAAATCATATGCCTAGGCTAATCACCAATTGTGGCATGATGGCAGAAAATATTTTTTTGTTTTACTTTAAGTCTAATTCCAATGTTGCCTTCCAAGCTTGTGATGAAAAATAATGCCAATTGTCACATCAGATTAAGCATTTATCCCTTGAGAGGCTCTCTACAGGCTTTAAGCCTTCTTCATCCCCTGCATTGAGTGAGATCTCTGGAATCTTCATTCTCATGTATTCACTTTGATGGTATTCTGTAGTCTAGTGCAGTGGCTTAGTGAGGGGGGGGCTGAAGCCCCACCAAGTTTGGTTCTAGCCTCATCCCCCAATACTGGTAGAAATGCATCAACCATCCTCTCCCCCCTCCCTCCCCGCTGGGGAGATGTCAGTAGCCCCCCCTTTGTTGAAACCCAGCCTATGCCATTGGTCTAGTGCACCCTGCCATTCCCTGTGATCATGCCATGCATACCCTACCTTCATTACATGGGCACTACTTTCCAATGAGGACTGAACCATTTCAGGATTCAAATTTATAAATGGATGGGACGTGGTGCTTCACCATGTTTGTATTACTTGAGTCAGACATTTTTCATTTGAATTGGAAACACATGCATGGAGAACATCCTTTACATGTCTGAGTCAAATAAAAAATTCTGACTCAAGTAAAGAACATTTTATTAATTATGACCCATGCATCTGGAAGTGAGTTGGTCTCTCACATGTCCTGCAGTACTGACTGTCTTGGCTAATTGGATGTATGAGGTATAAGGAAAGTCAGTGACTAATTTTTTAAAGTCACCTTTCAGATTGGATTACTTTAGATAACTCCAACATTCTAATGTTTCCTAGTTGGTTGATAGATGGGTGCAGAGCCATCAACTGACCAGCATGTAGTCTTGACTTCACTTGTGTGACTTCAGCAGGTTATTTCCAAGTATCAAAGTTGGATAGTGGTATCAGGGGACAATATGGTCATTGTTATATTACCCCTATTTGGATACAAAATTGAGTGTCAAGGATGAGTGCTCCTTAATTTTAGGGTAGGTCTACTGCTCTTAAATCTGAATATTTTTTTATTTTTGTAATTTTTATTTTATTTTTATTTTTTGCTTATCCTAGTTGCTTACTGCCTAGTCCCTTTCATCTACATTTCCTCCCCTTTTTTCTTTGTCCATAAAAGCATCTAGTCTCTTCTTGAAAATAGTTATGGAATGGGCAGCTTCTATGTCATCATCTAATGCATTCCACGTGTTCACCACCCTACAAGTAAAGAACTACTGTTGATTGGAGAAGTGCCATTGGAGAGGTCCTCATTGGTGCATATACTGTCTCACCTGCTATTGATGGGCCTGGCCAGATAATCAAGATTGGTGAGGGCTGCTTTTGGTGAGTGAGACTCATTCAGTGTGTCTCACCTATATTAGGTATTTTAAAAATTTCAAAGGAAGCTTCAGAGCCCTATTTCCTTCTCTTTAATGACTGGAGGAAAGAAAACATAGGACAGATGTTGGACCAGTCCTGAAATCAATTAGCTCACCCAAACTTTTGGAACCAGATTGTAAAACTTTGGTTCTTGCAGATTTTTTGATTCATTGCAGGTGTCCAAAGCGATATTGATCTTGCCAGGTAGAAGAGATGGACAAGCACTCATGCCTGTCATGTACCACATCTCCAGAAGTTCCATTTGTTCAGATGAGTAGGGTGGCTGTAGAGACTTTGGCAGGAATGGCTATATTTGTGAAACTATAAACCACTCCCAGAACATTTTGTTGATCTGGTGAGGGAAGAGGTTTGTTGCATGCTTCCTCTCCTGCTTCTTGTTACAATCTCCTGGTCTTGTGATATGGGATCAAATGCAGGAGCCAGTACTCACTGCTTGAAAGTGCAGAGGAGAGCTCTGAATACTGATCACTAACCCATTCCATTCCCTATAGTTAGACCATAGCCTCCTCAACAACTCTAATTAATTTATATTTAAAAAAAAAAGCAGAATAATAGGATATCAGGCAGACTGGTCTTTCCTTCTTATGATTGATTGTTAATAACAAGTATTTTATGTTTGCTAGTATTATCAAATTTATTTATCCTTCCTAACTATGCACTGTGATCAACCCTGTCTATATTTTCTCTTTGGAGTGAACAAAGGAAATCACAAATCAATCACATTGAATCATATTCAATAGTGGAGCAGAAGTGGAAAGAGTTAATATGAATTTTAGGGGTTGTGGGGCTGACTATTATTCAAACTTATGCTGTCTCTTATTCAGTTGGCAAAGAATAATCCACTCACTTCCAGATGCACAGGAAGATGGCAATAGTGCAGACACAGCCGACTACCATATTCCATCTGACTGCACATTTGAACTTCGAAGTCCGTCCAAATGTCGCACAAACTTGATGTGTGCAATATAAAGGCTTGAAATCCTTGGGGTCTGTTATACAAATGAATGAACCAACACAAGCCCCATTGACCAAATATTCCTAATTTAATCATGAACTTGTGCCAACTGTACTGAGGACATTTTTGTAGGTGATCATCCTATCTTATGGAGCTGTAGGACCCTAGACATAAAGCACAAGGTCTGTCTGTATCTTTCTCACCCCAGCTCAGCTCAGCTCAGCTCAGTTAGTAAGCCTAATAGGCTTAACTTTCATCATTCCCCATCCAGGGTAAAGAATCCAATCATGTTATTGGCTGAACATTTTTCCAGGGTCAAAGATGTGCTTATGCCTCAAAATTCCCACTTGGGGTGTTGAATTTGTCTGTGATGTATGTATATGTTCTTCAGGAACTGTTTAATGTTTAAGTCATCAACCCAAACCTCATAGAAATCCTTTCTCTGTGACAAGTGAAAGGTGACATGTTTTTCTTTGAAACTTGTCAACCTTACTATTTGGTTTTCTCTGGATCAAAAATTGTCTTCTCTCATTATTGTATGATGTTATATTGCTTTAGAAGGGCTGAAATCTCTCATAGGTTGTTATCTTTAAAGAGATCTGGAATTTATTATTGGTATTGTTTAGATGTACGAGGTGAAGATAAAGTGCTTGCAGTTTTATATTTTCCTCTTGTCTTCTATTGTCCTTAGTTAGTCTGACAAAAGAGTATGGTGGGGTTTGCCCACTTCTATGCAAGACTTATGAGGCCATGGCAAGTCATGTGGAGGTGTTGGATAATCACGAGGACCTGGATTGCTGAGCGATGGAGGAATCTCCAGCTTACGTCTGCTCAAACACCAATACCTTTCTCCAGGATTGAATTAAAAGGCCAGTTTTATGTGGATTAGAGTCTTGAATTAATTGACAAGGGTGAAAGAGTCTTCTGTTATCTACTAATAGGATTTATGCTATACATGATTCAAACAATGAACAGCTGGTATAATGGCTCCAGTTTAATGCTTTGACTTGTAATATTAATTCTCTGTCTTGCAACATTATTCTGCAGTGTCTAGTTAGATCCTATCTCAGTGAAGAGCTAGACAGCAATGGGAGTGATTTTTGCTTTAATTGGAGTAGTAAGGAAGGTGTCCTTTTCCAAAAATGCTTCTCTTCCCTTTCCTTTGCTTGCTTGATCTAGGCTGTTCAGATGCTTGCTTCCACCCCAAGTCCTGTTGCATTGAAATTCCTCTCACTGCCTGTGTTTCTCTCGAGCGAGTAACTGGATTTTCTATGCTTCTTAAGATATTAGGAATGGGACCAATCTGATATCAATTATTTTCCAACATTTTGTTCCAACAATAGGCCAACATTTTGTGATATCTGCCATATCATAAATTGGCATCCAATGCCTGACTGATAGCCAATATTAAATGAATTTTTATCCCAAGCATTGAGCTTGCTGAGTGGCAGGCAGATATGCAAGATCATGTCCAACAGCCATGTGCTCTGAGTTCCCTCCCTTCATCTGTGCATCACCCGATTGAGCACATATCCAGTTGCATAACCCTAATGTACAGTATAGGAAGAGTGGGAGTCAGAATTTCTATACTTTTCCCCCTCTATTCATGGGACACTGTCATGTGCATTCTTCTCAATTCAGAAAACATAGCTTCTGCCTTTTGGAACTGTGCATAATCTGCCTTTCTAGCTGTATCTCAAGAACTGCCATACCAAATTGACCAAAAAAATTGACAAAATTGTTTTAGCTGCTGAAAACTTATGTACTTAAACATCTACAGAAAATGCAAACAATATCTGATCATCACTTCAAATATGACAAAATATAAAAACTAGGAGGGGTAACTGGGACACCCTGTACTTGGCTGCATGTTCATTATTTTGGCCAGTGGGTGTATTCATAACCACACTGGATGTCACCAGTGCTGTTAATATACCATACTGACAAGGACCCCCTCAAGTGTGTTCGATGTCACTGTGATGTCAAACCTGCTTGAAGGGTTAAGGAGTTGAGGGCACTGCAAAAAAATATGCAACCTTTATGGCCAGTGGAGGTGTGACTTTCTACTATACTATACAGGGCTTCCAAAAAAGTCATGCCCCCATGTAGTTATGTTCTGTCGCAAGAATGGAAAATTAAATGTGTGAACTAAAGAAAAAAAATGGGTGACAAGTATTCATTGCAATAAAGAAAACTTTTGGTATATCTTTACATGAGGACCAGGAGATATGTAGATACCTAGCATGAGTTTGAAAATCAAGTTGGCAGCTAAAATTTACCTATACCATGGATTGCCTATCTTATTGAACAGCCTGTAGTTAAACTAGCCAATTTGAACAGTTGTGCTTCTATTCCATGTTTTTGCAATGTAGCATATTCTAATCTGGATGGTAAAGAGGTGCACCACATTAATGAAATGGCTTTGGACAATGTTTGGCCACCCCACATCTATTAAGCTCTAAAAAAAAAAATAATTATTCAGATGCATGGAACTCACTCTTCTGAAACATTTCTCTTATAAACAAACCCATGTTGAAAAATCAGTAAAATCTGAAACATGGAAAAGAAATGCAACTAAATAGGAAAAGAGCAATTTCGTGGTTCAGCATATCCCTGCTGGCTGTGGTAGTGCATCCATTATTGCTCTCCTATATATCATTAGCAACAAATGAGAACTTGATTTGATTAACTTGGAACATGAGAGAAGAGAGGCACATATGCAAATGTGTAAAGCCAGTGGAGGGGTGTGAGCATGCATTGTAAAAGTGCATGAGTCTGCATGTCATAAGCAGTGCAAAAGTATGTAAGCCAGCTGGAGAAGAGTGAGCTGAATGCGAAGGACTTGAGCTATGAGGGGAGTACTCTTGTTTTCTTTTATGCCTCTACCAACTCTTGCATTGCTTCTCTCTCATTCAGGTGTCTATCCCCTGGTGTTCATTTCACATTATACTTGGAAAACTTCCTGTGCATGAAACTCTTTGTCATTTGCACAGGGAGACATGTCAAAGATCCATAAAATTTTGCAGTTTCCATTTAATTTCTGAATCCTTATAGGTTTGGATGATGGCAAGGGAGCAAGGAGATGGGATTAGACACATTGCCAAAACTCAGTTCAGTGAGGTTCAAAATGACAGTGTTTGGCCCTGAGAAATATAGGATCAAACTTTGGAGGATTCTGCTGGTTTTAGGTGTCATTATGTGATGAAGTTCATAATTGTAGGAGACTTGGTACTTAATCAAAATATGTTTTATTTCAAAATTTAGCCTGACTCATTGCGTATCACCTGACATTTCCAATTTTACATATAATTCTGCAAGTCATTGTGGTAGATCTTGTCAGCTTTGGGCATCTATTTCAGCATACTTTTGAGATTCTGTTTCTTCCCTATTCTGTCTCCCCCCACAAATTACTTGATAAATTTTCAGCCAGTTGTTAAGGTCAAGGAGACATACATCTTGCCTTGTGCTTAGAGTATTGCAAATGCTGACCTTGTGAAAGACATCACCATTAGACAACTTCTACTTGACTTTAAATGGAGAATATGGTATGGGGAGTCATTGCTGTCATATTGGACAAAATGGAATCACTTTGAAACTGAGGTTTTTGCCAGCAGACTGATAATCTTTGAAACCAGTTTGACTCATCTTAGTTATGATTATGTGATTCGGTTATCTTTTCAAGACTAAGAATATTGTCTGAAGTGATGATTCATAACAAAAGACATGATGGAGTTCCTATTATGAGAAATGCTGCTATCACTTCATACATCTTGTACTTGGGTGCTTCACTTCAGGAATTTGCTAAAAACTTCTTGAAGAATTTTAATTATGGCACTTAAAATGTAATTTCTACCTCTTCCATATCATTAGTTCAGTCTAAATGGGGCATGGAATGACATTTGGTTAATCAAAACATACAAAAAATTCTTCAATATTCTCCCATTCTTTCTGCATGGCCTTCCCATGAAAGTGATTTTCATACTTCTGTCTGAGCCCTTGGGAAAGACACATTTCTTTCTTGAATTTTTCACAGAGATCTCATCTAACAACTTTGGGCTTCAAAAAAGCAGGATTTCCACACAAAATCAACAGATCTCATTAACGTGCTTTCCATTTGTATTGTTTAGATATGTCATTTTTCATGAAAGTGTCAGATTTTTTATTGAGGTGACAATATAGTCACAATCATTGGAGGTACACAAGTTGCTTCTCTTTGCTAGATCAGGGTATTTTGAGAGGGTGTGTTGCTGCATGACAGTAATCACTACCTTCTGGCATACTTTTCCAGATGCAGCTCCTGATGTTCTTCATGGATTTCAAAGTTGGGGAGGAGAGGGGATTCCCATCCATAGACCTGGAGGAACTTATCCAGCAGGATGAAACCCTGGAAACACTCATTCTGGTAGAAGACTGCTCTTGAATGTTCCAGGTCTCAAGAATGAGGCTGCTGCCTTGTAATTCCAAGGTGGCGAGCATAATTGTCAAGGACTCCCATACACATCTTCCATCCCTTGTGAAGTCTGATATCTCAGGGAAGGGTGCTCTACCAAGGATGATATCTTGAGTGGGTTTTTGGTTTCTTCAGTGCTGATGAATCATTTGCTGGATTGCTCTATCTGCATGCAGAATTGTTTTGGGTGGTAATAGTTCCCTCATGGCCAATTGCATCCATCAAAGAGGAATCTATATCAAAGCTGCAGTTATCATTGCAAAATTAGGATCTAAAAGGAGAATTGAAGCCCTGGGACAAGGTATCATAATTCTCATACTACCAGGAGGTAGAGTGTGCATAGGCTGCTAGGAACAACCAGAAGATACCCCAAAAAATCTCTCCTGGAAGGAATTATATTTCAAAGTAATTGCTGAAATGAACCCTCAGACCTCAATGGCTGTCTTCTTATGACTGCTCAGGGTCACATGTCACCCTAAAGCCTTGGTTACTGTTGCATTCAAAGTGCTCATCTCCATAGTTGAACAGTAAATGAGAACAAACACCTTCTGTGCTTGGAATAGTGCAAGTCAGCAGTCTCCAGTCTTCACCATTTGGTGGCTCATCCTCCAGGCTGACAAGTCTTTATAATGTGGCATGACCATTTTGTTTTGCTAATTATAATGCCTATGATTTGCGCTGTATTTTACAAGGGAAGATGTAAAAGTAATGCAGAAATGTTGGTACAATTCACTCATTTATGCATCAAGTTTTATGCATCAAGAAAAGAACCATACTTGTAGATTCCTCAGCCTGTTCCAACAGTCATGATTAGCTCATTGCAGGCATCACACTCCATCCACAAAGGAAATGTTTTGGGGCAGGGAAAAGATGAAAGTCAAACAGTGAGAAGGGTGGCTGTGACTTGATGAAGTATTCTAAGGAGGCAGTGCCACTGACAGAATTGTAACAGAATTGTGACTGGTGTGGGGTTGTGCATTGTCCTCATGGAACATGATGCCATGGTGGAGCATGCCTGGCCATTGTTGAAGTGCAGGATAAGGTATAGCTTGCAGGATGTTGATGATGTACATATTTTATGTTCTCTCCATATGGCAGATAGTCAATACCATGCTGTTCCCAGAATGTGGTTGCCATGACCTTCCCTGCTGATGGCATAGCAAAAAACTTTGGTGGTGGACTCCTTGCATGTTTCCATTGCTTGTTTTGCTGCTTCAATTCTGGATGTGAGATGTACACCCAAATTTCAAACATTGTGATGATGCAGTCAAAAAACTTGTCCCCATCAACTGTGAAATGTTTTAACATGTATTCAGCGTGCTTGTGTGCTCTTCAAATGCTGTGGGACTCATCTTGCTGCCACCTTACTGGTCCTATTCATCCTGGAGGCTCTTGATAATCTGCTTGCTAGTCATGCCAACTATTATTCCAAGTTTATCCAGTGTTGTGCAATGGTTATCCTGCACTGTCCAACTTGCAAATGCTATCTGGTAATATTAGACATGCATGGCCTACCTGGACTGCCTATATTCCTCACATCTTCAACAAGGAATCCAATGACTGCATGCTGCTTTTCTATTGCATCCGTTCTCGATAACTGCCAGCTCTTCAGCAGTGGCTTGACTAATTCTACAAAGTATGGGTGGGCTGTTTGGGTCAAAGCTGCAGAATGTATCTTGTCAGGTTTCCCATTAAAAAAAATGTTTGCCACAACTTTTGCACCTCCCTTGTATGTTTGCATATCCAGGACGTACGTGTTGGAGTTGCTGAATACTTCATATTTCTTAAATGCAACTCCATTTGACTGTAGGCGGCTCCGACGTGAATTGACATTGATGACTCACGAACGGACCACCAGCGTGTCCGAGGTTACAATGACTCCATTGACTCCTCGTTTGTAACACAATACATTTATTGGGACAACCAGCTTGGAAAGAGATCAATAATAATGAGAACCAGGAAATGGATATGGGGCAAAAATTCAAAATTCTGTTCCCCTAAAACGCTTATTAGGCCATAGATACTCAATGAGCAATACCTGAATATAAACCCATGTGGTATCGGTGGGGTGACAGACAGCATACGTTCTCCAGCACTGACGTCAAGGGTCCACTCAATATCCTGCGTCTTCTCTCAGGCTTCTCTTCACTATTCTACAATTTGACTCCCTTGCCCGACTCACTCACTTAACATACCTGACTCGACCCGACCCGACTCGACTCCCGCGACTCTCCCGCGCGACCCTTTTATTCCGTTATGCCAGACATGTGCATTATCTTTTACTGTTATTTCATCATCTTCATAAAAGTACCTCCTACGTGACTGTCAGATCACTATGCCCATCAGCATTTCAGAGAAAAGCCATTCTAGTTCATATATATAAAAAAGCTAAGTCAAAACATAACTGTTCTCAAAGAGTGACCCCTGAAGCTAGTTTTGCATGTGCATTGGTCTATGGCATGGAAATATCTAACATGCATTTTGCTTCATCTCTCTTGTCTTTGTCAAGCTTCTCACCCTCGCAATATGGGAAAGCGGACAAGTCTAATGCATTTGTCAAGTACAAAGTATGGAGGGGAAGTCATTCACATTTGCAATCTAAGCAATCGAAAGTGCAATCTAAGCAATCGAAAGGTATGCCAGTCATGAAAGACTGGCATACCACTGGGTTCTCACAAGATCTTCCCAACATATAAAGAGATTTTATTCTGAATCAAAATTGCTGCAATTTTTAATATTCGATGCATTCACCTATGGGCTTTCTTGAAGTTGCTCTAACATTCTGTTTCATAGGAAAAAAAAAGGACTCTTTTTCTCCAATGTCGTCACCTTACGAGTGTGTTGAACATTCAAAAGAATGCTTTCAATATTTCAATGCAACAGAAAATCACTCATGTATCCAAGGAGACGACCAGGTGAGAGTTGCTTTGAATATCCTCCTTATCATCTTGAATTCAACATTTACTATGACTCCTCCTCTTCCTAGTGTGACTTTTTGTTCCTTGCATGCTTGGCAGTAAGCCTGTTTTGGTCATGTTCAAACTCAGCCCTTGCTGTCATTCCCCCACAAGAGGAATCATTGCTCATTCATGATCATTGAATCTCAGTCCTGCACAGGAAATCTCATGGGAGCTGTGCAGGTGAATGGTGTTTTCTGACTTTTCCACTTCTGTCTGTGCCAAATGTGGCCATGAAGGGTGCAGGCCCTTGTTTTCCTTGACCTTGTCAGATGGGCAGCATCTGTTTCATCATGGCAGTTGATAGAACTATCTAATACCATAAGCATCTTTGTAACAACAGGGTTGGTGCTGCCAATATTAAATTGGACTACCCACTAGAACTGCTCAATGGTCCAAGCACATTTCTTAACCTTGGTTAAGTATCATAGTTTCAATGCCTGCCAAGTAAGTGTCTTGTCTTCCTTTGCACAAGAACTTACACAGATGTGAGTTGTTATACTGTAATGTTTTCAGGTTCTGTTGGGTTTGGCACTACAGTGCTGAAAAAACACATTTGAATTTTTCCACTGTACATCTCTTAGAGTTACTCAGTCATATCCATGTCTTGAGCTATCTGACCTGCAGATTCATTGAAATTTTGTTGGCCTACAACTGCACAACTCATTCGAAACATTAATGCAGATGTCAACAGATGTGTAGGTTGCATGTATGGAAATAATTTTTTCAGCTTGGTGCATAGCTGATCTCATGCTTTGTGAGATTGACCATGTATTGTGCTGCCTAACTGACCTTGATGACAATCCACAGTAAAATCAGTGTAAGTGTTACCCATGTATTTGACTCCCACATATGTTTTCTGTTTTCAGCTGTTCTCTTGGGCCATGAAATACTGAAACTACCTGCAACTCCCCCATGACTTCAGACCGAACATGCTGCCACCTTGGAGCAGCATGGTTTGGAAGAATGTCAGCATCCACTGTGATTACTGGTCAAAGTGGTCCAACCCACTTCAAGTGGAAGCTGTGCAAGTGGGAGGGAATGCAATTCAGCTGTCATTGATGTCTCTGGCACCCTAGGAAGCTGTGAGTGTTTCATGCTTACATTCTGTGGTTTTCACATTAGAACTATTTAGCACTGTGAAAGGGGAGTTCACCTTTTTAAACTTAACCTTGGATTATGCATGTAAGATGAAGCTAAATTGAGCATTGAAACTCACCAGCCCCCATGTGAAATGCATGAGGAATTATTACAGTGAAAAGCAGAGGTGGTGTCACATGCTAATGTCACATCCTGATGCCATCCTTTCAGCTCTTATGATGTCACACCTCGACTTCATCATTTCAACTGTGTCAATTTGAACCTCTGAGAGAGAATAGTGTCCAGGACAATTCTCAATGTACACCACTAAAAATGACAGAGTTGCAACTTTTACAGTGAAGAGCCACAGTGGGAGGCTGGTGCTGCTGTCAAATGTGCAAAGCAGTTGAGGCATTTGAGGTGCATTCATGCAGCAATAAAAGCAGGATTCTTGGAGAATTATTGGGACCTAGGGGCAAAATCTTTGAAGGTCATAATGAACATGGAGGTCCTCACTCTGCATATTCCATGTCATTTCACCCAACGAAACGGCAATTTTAACTTAGCACCCACTCAGACTTGTCTCTAATTTGGTGTACATAATGTTCATGGCACAATTGATCACATTTTATTCCAATTGTTCAAAAATTACTGTGATGTCAAATTTCAGAGTCACAGTCTGGTGACCTTGCTTCAAAGACCCATAACTTGGAAACTATTTCAGCTAGATACATGGTTCTGGAGTCATTTTTTAAAAGCTAATTTCAAGTCTTTAAAAATGGAGGGAAATAGGAATTTTGTACAAGTCTGAATGTATTGACCTACAACTAATACCAGGACCTTGAATATGGTCCTGTTGGACTCAGGATATAAAGTTGACAAAAATACTCAGTGAAAGTTGGGTTCAGTTCCCATAAACTGAAGATTTCAGAGATTAAATATTTTTCGTTTAAAAAAAATTGCCAAGTTTTGTGTACATGTAGAATTCCAGCCTCTCATGAGAGCAATCATCTATTTCACTCTTTGTTGTGAAGAAAAGTTCAAGCATGACTAGTCACTTTCTCCACTTCTGGCTGTGCAAGGCTGTATTTTTTAGTTCTCTTTGGGAAAGGGTATCCTCTATTTGATGAGGATGTGGGAGATGTCAGCCTTATGCACCCAGCTGGTGTCTTGTTATTCTGGTCAAATATAACTATTGGCTTCACCACTTGATGCATGAAGTTGAAAAGGATATCAAGTTCTTCTGTTTTATCCTGCACAAGCCCAGGGTGGGCCCAAAAAAGTCATTTTTTGGTAAGTTTTCAATCTGCCAATCGGCTGCCAATTTTTATTAAATTTGGATGACTCAATTAGGGTTCGTGTGCCATGTTTCAAATCGAATTTCCAAAAACTGTGAGAATGGCATTTAATTTACTTTTCATCACCAAACAAGTAAGTGTAAATTTTTTCTTTAAACTTAAAATTTCTCAAAACTAACAAAAAAAAAGCACAAATGCCAAAAACGAAAGCACACAATTTGGTTTAAGTAGGTTCATTTCAACTGAAAGGTGCTCAATGTGCACTCCATTCTGTTGAACACAAGCCTCTAGTCTGAGATGCCATAGATCAATGGCTGGGTCAATAAATCTTTGAGGCAGTGACAGACATATCCATGTCATCATGCATGTCATATCCAATTTCTAGCTTTCTCTTGAGATCTCAAGAGGTAGACATCAATTTAGACTGCATGATGGCGTTTTTGGATGGATATATGGCTGCCTGGAAGAGGATGAAATTAAGTATACCAGTATTCAAAAAGCTTTTATTTTTATGGTCAGAATAAAGCAATTTCTTTGGTGCAGAAGTTATTACAAAATTCCTTTATCAAAGACAAAAGGAAAACTTACTGCAATGAATTGAAAAGATTTCAAAATTTCCCCACCTCCTTTTATTGGTGTCTCGCCAAGAACTTGAAGGACCTCTTATTAATCGTGAGCACAAATCTCTTTTTCATGTCAGAGCTAGTTGTGGAACTTGTTATGCTGCCTTTTAGTGATGTGGACATTCCTTAAGTTCTACCTTGCTCTTCATCAGACCTGTCCTCTGCTTCTTCGGGAGCAGATGCAGCATCAAATACCATAGAGTTTTGTCGTTTAGCCTCCATGAAGCAATCAAGACACAGCTCTCCAAGGACAAACTTTCCATTGAAGGCATTTTGGTTTTGGAATAGAATTTTGCAGAATCGACCAGAGGTAGAGTCATTGTTTTCAGATGTTTCTGTATGAATTTGATTTATTTATTAAATGCTTTGTGAACAGCAGAGTGATTGCTCATGGGGCAGACATATTGTCTGAATATACTCGACAGAAAACCCGGTTCCCAATTCCAGAATCTCTGATCTGCTGTTATGCACTTTATTCCTCGCTTCATACAAAGTACTTGCTGGAGACTTGGGCTAACACAAGAAAAACCGAAATTCTTTACCCTACTTTCAATTCAACTGGAAAAGCAGAAAGAAAAACTAGTGAGTCTTGAATGTATGCAATCACTCTAAATTTTAGGTTTAAGTTATGAAATCCTTGAAATCTGAATGGAAACTGAATGAACGAAGACGATCTCCCCATGTGAATAATTTCTTATGAAAGGAAATGATATATTTTGAGGAATGACATCCCAAGTATAAATCCTCAGGCATATCACAATGTAATTCTTCAAATCCCAAATCCCAATAACTTTGTTATTGGAAAAAGGAATTAACATCTATGAAAATTCCATGCTTTGTAGGAATTCAACCCACCTTTAATCTGATATTTTCAGGAACTTGGTACCTGGATTCGAATTCAAGGTCAAAGGTTACAAATTGAGGTCAATGTATCCAGACATGCACAAAGCCTACTTTTTATTGTATTACATACATTTTTTTGTGACCCTTCAAGATTTTTGCAGATAAATGACACCAGAGTCAAATCCCTAGATAAGTCGTTTTTTGCTTGTTGTCCAAGTTTAGAGGTCCTGCCATGACCCCGAAACTTAACCTTACTGTAACTTTTGGACGATGTTCTGTGATTTGACAAGGGTTACGCTGGTTTTCGCTGAAATCGGACAAAACGGTTTGGTCGTAGAATTTGCGACACTCCCGTATGTTGCAGGATATGCGATGGTGGTGCTTCATGGTTTTCCGGTTCATTCATGCGACATTCTGTGAGCTGACGCAGGTTACACTGTTTTTCGCTGGAAAAGGAAAAATGTGCTAAATCCGCGATTCTCTCCCGTTTGTTGCAGAATCTGCGACTTTGTGGCGAAGTTTTTTGGTTTATTCCTGTTTTCTTTTTTTTTCAAGAAATCTGTATTTTTACAAAGTATTTCTCTGAATTCTAAAGAATGCAGTTTTGTCGCAGAATCCGCGACACTTTACCATTAGTGCAGCTGTTCGCGATTCATGGAATTCTGGTTTAGACCTGCAGCATTCTGGTTGAACACGCTCAATACGCGATTTTTAGCTAAATCGGAAATGTACAGTTTGGTCGTAGAATTCACGACACTCCCGAATGTTGCAGGATATGTGACTTTGTGGCGATGGTCTCGATTCATGGTTATCCTATTCAGACGTGCGACATTCTGTGAGCTGAAATGGGTTACACTGTATTTTTTCTGAATTCGAAAGAATGGGTATTCGACCATTACAGATCTTGCTTGCATATCGGATTGATGAAGGGGGTATTTCACAACACACTGCAACATCATGATCTTCTAACGAAGGACCATCAAGTGCATTGAAAAGAACAGCGTGTTTAATGGGCAAACGTTCGCCCAAGGAATAAGGCGACATGATTAAAAATGAATAAATTCGATAGCCTCAGAGGGGCTGAGCGACATAGAAATGGGTGGTAAGAACCCCAAGCACAGAAAGCTGTGCCAGGGGAGGCGAAAAAAAGGAGCACTAAGCAAGGGGGAGGAAGGCCTACATAAAGAAAATAATCCAAACGTTTCCGAGGGGATCGTTTTTTTTAAAAGGGGGAAAGGGGGGGGGGGGGGAGAAAGGCAACCAAAAAAGTGGATTCAATGGGGCGGTCTGAATGTATGAATCGAACAATAGAGAACTGGATAAAGACCAGCGGCCAGACTAGAGGAGAGAGTGAATTAAAGAGGAAAAGAGAGTGTACCAAGGGCAAAAAGCCGATGGAACGACCAGAAACTGATTAAAATGTACGCATAATAAGCAATGTCTACGAAAAAAATTAGACTAATGGAATCAACAGAGAATAAAGAAACTGAAATTACCAAACTCAATGGGAAAAAACTATGGAAAACAGGAGCTCCAAAATGATACGTTTACAACGAACACGTCATCTTTTTTTTTAATATCATATTTGCGCCGATGTTCGTGATTTATGGTTTTCCTATTCAGACGTGCGACATTGTGTGCTGAAGCGGGTTACACCTTATTTCTCTGAATTCTAAAGAATGCATTTTTATCGCAGAACCCACGACACTGTCCCGTTAGTGCAGAAGTTCCCGATTTATTTTTTTCTGTTCAGACGGACGAAATTCTGTGAGCTGACGCTGATCACACTATTTTTCGCTGAAATCGTAAAAATGCAGTTTTTGTCGTAGATCTCGCGACAATCCCGTATGTTGCAGGAAATGCGACATTATGCTGATATTGGTGCTTCATGTTTTCTGTTAAGCCGTGCGGTATTCTGTGAGCTGACGCGGGTTACAATGTATTTCTCTAAATTTTAAAGAATGCAGTTTTGTCCCAAAATCCCTGACTCTGTCCCGGTAGTGTAAATATTGGCGATTCATGGTCTTCCGATTCAGACGTTCGACATTCTCAGAGCAGACGCTGGTTACACCATATTTCTCTGAATTTGAAAGAAAGCTGTTTTGTCGCAGAACCCGCGACTCTGTCCCGTTAGTGCAGATGTTGGCGATTCATGGTTTTCTTATTCTGCCGTGCGACATTCTGAGAGGTGACGTTGGTTTCACCGTATTTCT